>NKZI01001546.1:328-12316 GCA_002370645.1 Metschnikowia sp. 00-154.1 | reverse complement strand
GACCTTCCTATTATATAGAAAAGGTAAGTATAGCATCAAGAAGTAAGTATAGCACACTCTAGGATTTTCATGAGTGTGCGCCTTCTTTTTCTGAAATGATCATTCATTGCTCACTTTCANGAAGTAAGTATAGCACACTCTAGGATTTTCATGAGTGTGCGCCTTCTTTTTCTGAAATGATCATTCATTGCTCACTTTCAACACAGACGAGTCGCCGGGCCGCGTGAGAAAAGATTCTCAGCGACCTATAGAGAAGTGAGTTCTTCCGTAGGGTCAAGTGATGGGGTGGACTGGACCCAAGTTACATTTGGTAAATATAAGTCTGAACATTAACATGTACAAGTAGTTTTAGGTACAGTAGGATGATACAGTATATAGTTATAGTGTGGTACTAGAATGGTCATATTTAGTAGGAAGTCTGATCGAAGTATTGGGTAAGTACAAGTTACACTTGAGTGTAATGGAGTATGAGCAGTGAGTACTTCATGGGATATGGAAATGACGACATATTCTTCGTAGTGGAGTAGTAAAAAACATAGTAAGAGAGTATCAGAGTGTACAGTCTATTAATGTTATCAATATCAGTATCAAGACCAGTCATTAGTAATTAATTGAGTAATTATAACAAAATTAGTATCAGCACAATATTAGTGTCAGTGTAACATCTGTACAATTTGTTCAAGATTTCTTTGTTACAATAGTAAATATTATTCTAATTTGTCACTTGTGGTTTACTTGAAATTAGCCTAGATTTGAAACATGAGACCTCTTGATGGTTTACAAATGTTTCTATTGGTTCTACTACGGTATAAATAAGTGAAACAGAATTATCAAGTGTTATACTACTTTTTTTATAGCAATACGGCCTACTTATCCTTTCATCGTTCAAGAATAGTAGACTCACTACTTAAAGCGTATTACTAATTCAATATCCAATAGCTTTTCAAGCCTATAAGTAACTATAAAAGAGTAATACAATGTTTTAGTGATAGTAGTCTCTCAGTCTTGGGTGCTATATGTGCTGGATCTATTCAAATATAAACATGTTCACCATAAAGTCCATCCAAAATTCAAAATTCCTCACTCAGAAACAAAAAAAGCATAGTTGGTTCAAGTAGTACAGCTCAGGTTAGTAAATATTGACACCCCCAAAGATACTTTTCGCTAATTCACGTTCCTCTAGAATATCCTCTGGTGTTCTTTCCATTGGTCTATTCCGCTGTGGCATGTATTCCTCTGATGTATTCTCCTCTTCCGCATTTTCTCCATTTGTTTTAGTCTCTGCCTCAAAAACAGATTCAAGCTCATTCACTTCAGCAGGAGAAAGGAAGTAGATCTCCGTCAGCGAGCATGTCATACCCGCAGTATCCGTTGTGCTACTTACAAACATCTTTGGAAGGAAGCTCTGAGGTCCAGTACAGAGATAAATCAAGAGATTGACAACTTTCAAGTCATTATCCAATTGTATCTGAACCGGTTTCACCGACTCTTCATTACCAACAGCATAATTTGTGTCGAATTTCCCAAAGACATTGGATTGGTTGCCCTCCAAGCTGATAGCTATGCCATTTTTTAAGGTGAACAACGGGACATGAGGGAACTGTTCATCTCCAAGAGTAACAAAATTGTACCCAGCCATGTTCATGCTACGAAGCCTTTCGTATCGATTATCGACTTGGGTATAGAAAGTCCGAGCGGATTTTAAGGAAGCATCAGCCAAAAGGAATGCCTGGAGCAGCTGAACGGGCTTCATAGTTAAAGTTTTATTAGCTTCTAATAAGGGTAAACAGCAGACCTGTTATATAGGCGCACGTGTGTTATATCAAATCGATTAATGAATGGCTTCAAAGTATAAGAGCATGGGAATGACCTGGTACATAACCATCATGCACAGTAGAGCCATGTGATTATGAGATTCACCAAGTATGTCCTGGTTCAGTCCCAAATAATTTACTTGTCTTTATCAAGTCAACTACATCAGCCATCACTCAAAATTAGTACTAGATATCTCAATCAAAAATTATTTAGTTACCAATTTTTTTTTGTGCCTCTGTTACTGGAGTCTCATAGGAGACCCTGGTCATTCGCGTTCATGCCCGCACTGAACAACGTACAGTACAACAATAGAGACAAACACACACACTCTTGAAAAAAAAAGCACAATGAATCTCACAAGATATCTCGCAAGGAGGTGGAAGATCCCAATCCCACTCTTGAATTCTTTTACACTGAGAACTCTTTGTTATCTTCTACCATGATTGAATTGAGCTGTACTGAACATAAAGCTCCCAAAATCAAAACTATTGATCTATTGATCTATTGATCTATTGATCTATTGATCTATTGATCTATTGATCTATTGATTTGGAACACGGAGTTAGTCCTGATTTATATTATGGGGAAGGAGAAGCAACAATAACCAATGATAATGGCTGATATAAGGTTCCAATGAATGGTTTTAATTGTTAAGTCTGATAAGTGGCCTGGGAGCATGAGATTAGATAAACTGGCATGCCTGCAGGAAGCATGAATAGGCCTATGGACTGATCAAATATTCTCATAGCTATTGTTGATCAGTAATGCGTGACCACCAGGGTGATTTACTTTCACTAAATATAAAGCCAGGTCAGTATCACTTTTACCTCAGCACTACAAAACCATGAAGACAAGTTACTTTGTTTTTACCTCTTTTCTTGCATCCACCGTTTGGGCGGACTCGGCCAAGTCATGGATCTTCTTTGCAAAAGTGAATGATAAGCTTACGCCACTCTCCAGAAATGCCTTTGCAGGGTTCGAGGAATACTTAAGCTCGTTCTCTCATGGAGACCCACTGGCTGCGCCTATGCATTTCAATTTAACAGACGACAAGCACGCTTATAGTCGCAACAATGAGGCGGTAGGGTTTTTTAATCCCTTGGTTGTGTTTGGGTCTACTGTCGTTCCCACTGCTTTGCAGTTGGATAGTGAGAACAAGCTTTTGAATGGTCGTTTTTACTCGTGCAAACTGACTTCCAGCAGTAAAGTACGCACTATTTTCTACGAAATGAGAATGCCACACCCCAACACATGCTTTGAAGTGGACATCTACGTTTTGCCTGCTCAAAAAACCCCTGAGGTTCCTGCAATGACTGGTCTGGAGGCTGGAAATGATGTTGAGAGAGCTGTTGAGAAAGATTCTGATTTGACATGGGCTTTTTTTGCAAAAGAAGATGGCAAGTTTATGCCGCTTGCTCGCAATGCTTATCCTGAGATTAGTCCCAGCGTCAGTGCTTTCTCATACGGAAACATTTCTGAAGTTGCTGAGTTCACCTTCCAAGATGGCTACGCTATCAGTACAGATACCAACTCTGTGGATAACGTGGGCAGCTCTATAAACTTCTTTAGCATGGGCCCTGCACTCCGCCGGATTAAATTGAAGCTTGATAATGAAAAGAGGGTCCGCAACGCAAAATACTACTCGTGCCGTAAAGTCAATGGCAGAAACATCATTACTGAAGTACCATCTTCTAATAATTGTTTCAAGGTGTATATTTACTTTTTACGTTACGACAAAAAGACTGGAACTGCCGTGATGAATCTGCTGCTGCCTCAGAAAGCAACAGGTATGGTCTCCATGGATAATCACCCAAAAAGCAATTCTGCATCCGTATCCAATGATTCGCCATATGTGTTCTACGCAAACATCAATGAAGCTATGGTGCCTCTTGGAGCCCGTTCCGCTCCTCGTGATGGAGTTAGTTACAGTCAGATGTGTTACGGACCCAGTTGTAAGACCCCTGTTAAGTTCAACATGGTAGGTTCCTCTGCCATCAGCATGAACACTATCGATGATGGGTACATTGGAATACACGATAAGTTATTTATGTTTGGTCCTTCTATGCCCATGAGCAATTTGATGTTAGATGCGAAACGGAAGGTTTGCAACTCTCAGTACTACTCATGCGGTGACTCTGCAGAAGTTCAAATTATCACCACGGACAGGTTCTTTCCCTACTGTTTTCCGGTGGACATTTACCTTAAACCGAGCAGCAACGAAGTTACAAATGCAGTGGCAAATACTTCCCCTGAAAACGCACAAAATATGGTGAAGAAAGGTGAAATTAAGGTACCCTGGAAGGCATCATCACAACACGCTATTGTATTTCTGGAGAAGGATAAGATGGTTTTGGAAAAAAGTGAATTGAATACCTCATCTACGCCTGAAGATGTGTTATTCTATATGTTCACAATAAGCAATGGTACGTCTATTCCTCTTTCTGGAGCAGTTTTTTCAGAATATGGAACTGACTTTTGTGTGTTGTTCTTTAACACTTCTAGGTCTTTAAGTCCTGTTCGGTTCAGAGTGGAAGAAGGTAAATATCCTCGCACTTTAGGCACACTCAGAGACGGGTACGTTGGAACGTTTGAATCGATGTTTATCTTTGGTCCTAATATTCCTCGGAATGCAATGAGAATTGCTGGTAATGGAAAGGTCTTGGATATCACTTTCTTTGCGTGCGAGAATGACGAAGTCGAAGGTTTCGTGCTTGCCATTACAAGGAGAAATGACTACTGTCACATTGTGGATGTCTTTTTCGAGCATCCATGAGTGAGGTGCTCACTGGATGTCATTTACTTGAGTAAATGCTTATGTCTTACTCTGGTAATAATTTGTGGATGATTCTGAATCTGAAGACAAATACCTTGCCTTTGCTTGTTCCAGAAGAATATGATATCAAATCTGAAAGACCCTATTTCAGAGGTTCGAATTTCAGGCTACGGTGTTGGTATCGGATTCCACCTTTTGAGTTTTGTGATTTAACTGTGGATTCATTCCATTCCGATATGGTTTTGAAGGGTGGCATTGATGAGTTATGCTATTCAAACAAATTCAGGGTTGAAATCTTTTGTGGTCTACTAAGAAAAGCTTTGACTACTTGCCAGATTATTTTGTTTTGTTATTCCGTTATCTAAGCTTCACTGTTTTTGCTCATTTTGTAGTGTCAGTGATGGCATTTATCGTGACTTTCACCCCACCTTTTTAATACCCATCCCTAAATCTCGATGACTCCTGTGCTGAATTGAACATGGGAAGAAGTGAAACCAGCTCTTGAACTGATTCTATATGCAGGCCAATGAGGTGTAGAGAGGATAACGCCAGGTCCGCAACGACAGTTGCGGCACCAGGAGGTTCGGTAATTAACCAGGGTGTAAAGTATTATCAATACGAGATCTTTTGGTGGGTCTGCTTCTTGGAGGCATCTTGGTATACCTCAGGCAGTTGATGTAAAATTAAAGTTATTAATAATAGAATGGGGCGAAGTCCTCATTATATAATGGAGAGATTCTTCCTTCACCACTTTTCAACTTATGTTTTAGTATATATTGATATACAGGGATATGTAAGTTGTACCTTACAAGACCAAAGTGCGAGATGTGTCGAGATGGGTGAAAACTCTGCACCCACTCTCAACCTGCATATAGTACTTCACAGACGTGCATATAACATATCCACGAAGTACCTTAGGTCCGTACTTGCTAAGTACTCGTTGACGCCACTGCAAGAATTGTTGCTACAATTGATTGCTGCAAAAACTGATTGCTTGCTACCCCGTAAGCCGTGGGCTAGTAGCGCGCTCTTGATTGCTGTTTTCCAACATGCTAGACAATGGGGCTGCGCATACCTTGAACAATAAGGCTGTGCAAGCCTTAGATGAGCGGAAAAGTATAAGACGGCGACGCGGCCTCGCCTTAGGACTTGGGTATTGTAAGGTACAACTTACATATCCCTGTATATCAATATATACTAAAACATAAGTTGAAAGATTTAAATCTCTTTTAATAGATTTAGTTGGAGTTTCTGTTATATCCAAATTATGGGGGGTTTCACCTCGGCCTATTAATATTGTATTCCCTCCTTGAACCAAGATAATCTCTCCAATATAGAAGACAGCAGGGGCTCGTACTCTCGATTTGGGGTGTGCCTTCACCAGGCAGTCAGTCATGCAAGGTGGTATCCGTGCCCTCTGGGTTTCTATACAATAGAAATAAATAAGCTTTGAACAAGACCATATTAATTGGAAGGGGGTATCGTAAGTATAACTGTGTCTAATTTGGTTTACACAACTCAGCTTGGATAGACTGATAG
Organism: Metschnikowia sp. 00-154.1; assembly: GCA_002370645.1. Taxonomy (NCBI): domain Eukaryota; kingdom Fungi; phylum Ascomycota; class Pichiomycetes; order Serinales; family Metschnikowiaceae; genus Metschnikowia; species Metschnikowia sp. 00-154.1. The sequence continues at coordinate 6,189 of NKZI01001546.1, read as the reverse complement.
TGGCACAAGTAAATGTTTGTTTATTACACTGATCTAGGTCAACTGAGCGTAGTGAGGAAATACAAGTCAAGAACTTTTGAAACTCGGAGACAGTAGCCTGGGCTTAATAGGTGGAACACAGATTCAAGACTTTATTTTTCAGACAAAGCTTAGTTTTGTGCAGTCCTGTACTTTAACATTTCCAAAGGAGTGACTGCCAAATATCTTTTTCTATAGTTCATTAACATTGGGAAGGAATTGGCTATATCAATGTGGTTCAACCTCAAGTGAGGTTGGATACTTAGCACTTGGCATAGTCCTGAGTGAAATTATGACAGAAGGAATAGTCACTATTCAACATCATCGTATCAAAAATCGGAATAGAAAAATCATTAGGATACAAAATATAGGAGGGTTACAAAATCTGTGTTTTAGGTTTGTTGAATGGTTGTCCTTTCCACATATTGTATATGACGCTGTATGCAAATACCATTGGTAAGTGCACTTCCAGTGAGATAGTGCGCACACAACGTTTTTTGGTTCAAGGCGCACTCTGAATATAAAAGGACCCTTCCCCTTTACAAGTCAAAACCAAGCCATAAAATTCACAGAGTCCATCCCAGAATTTCTTGCATTACCAGATCAAAAACATTGACAGATCAAAAACATTGACAGATCAAAAACATTAACAAATCAAAACAATCACTGCCAGAAAAGTGTCTTTGAATAATTGAAGTGACTCACAAATATTGAGAGAGTATACACCTTATGACTCTGACCAAAGCTATAAGAAAGATGGCCTTTGATGGTACGCATAAATATTAATGTTTATTTTTTTTTTTTTTATTTTTGATATTCTCGGAGCTTTTTTATCTAGTGCTATTTTTATTTTATTACTTTTTTAGTATCGGTGTGGAGGCACTAAAACCATGTTTACTCATTTATTCATTATAGGACTGTGTAGCATTAAGATTATTAGGTGCATTTCAGGTTGAGGTGAGATGAGGTACATATATGCGCGTTGCGGCCATTTACAGTCGAGCAGCTGCTTTCGGGTTTTTGTTCAGATGTAAATTTCTCCCGCTAACAAAACAGGGCTCATAACTATAGAGGAGTAATCAGTTTCTAGTACTAAAATAAGTCCAAGCCCTTTATTAAACCTACTATCATCACTATTATCATCACTTGGTATCAAGGAAAAGATAGTACTGTTTTATTATGTGCACTACTGTTTTTGATGGTGTGATGGTTAAGTAATTATTAGTAGAGACCGCTGTAATCATTTTTCGTGAAGCCCAAATGCTTTATCAACACTCTAAATAGTTAATAGATACTCTAGGTAATTACTTGCTTTATTAGTTTCTGCTTTTGCATATTGTTTCCCAAAAGGGATGTGTAAGTGGACATCTGCAGCTGGGGTTAAGTGGCTTTCAGGGACTGGATTTTTTTCAACTGAATTCCGTCCAATATCTTATTTTTAACTCCCTCAAAAGTGCATCTAGATATTTTTTCCATATTTATTCTTCTTATGTAAAGACTATTCTAGCGTTTGGGATCATATTTTATTAAGAAGACAATGTTATTAAGAAGACAATTTTATTAAGACAATGTTATTAAGAAGACAATTTTATTAAGAAGACAATTTTATTAAGAAGACTATTTTATTAAGAAGACTATTTTATTAAGAAGACTATTTTATTAGGAAAACCATTTTTAAGAAAACTGTTTTATTAGATATGACTTTGGAGAAAGGTTAATTGCTTGGAAGCAAAGTACGATTTGTTAGATGTACCGTGAGTTTTAGATTTTTTTTCCCATACTCGTCACACCTTACCATGAGTCACCGGAGCTGGTATAGGCCACCACACAAGTCTACACACTTAAGGTTGACTTTTATTCTCGGAATTCTCGAGTAGATTTTTGAACTTTCACAATTTTCTTGGAACAAAGCAATATACACGTAATAAAGTTTTATAGGAAAGCCAACAACAATGGCATGCGTGACTGCCGAGTAATTAGCCCTAAGAAATCTAAAGTCTTTTTGAAAGCTAAATATAACACGTTGTATTTTCCGTTTTGAGGGGCACAGAAATCAGCATGAAATTACATAACTTTCTTCTTACCTCTCTTGTGACTGCCACTGTATGCGCGGACTCTACTGAAGTCTACACAGTGAATTTCTTTGCTAAAATCAATGGTTTCTTGATACCACTCTACATAACTCTGCGCAAAATCAGTGAGAACCTGGTTGATGTCTTGGTATATGACTACATGCCCAACCCCTCCAAAAAGACAAAGTTTTTTTTAAGAGGCAATGAAGTGTTTACTAAAGAGACATCTCTGAAGCAGGTGGGGCTTCACCGTGACTTCTTGTCTGTCGCATCATTTAAAGAACCAACTATCTGGGATTTAGATGATCAATACAGAGTTCAAAATTATCCCTTTTACTCGTGTTTGGAAAATAAAATTCGGTTTATTCAGTATGGACAAAAATTTGGAAGCGATGCCAGATGCTTGAGGGTCGAAATTTACCTTTTGCAACCAGACGGAGCGCGTCCTAAGGGTCATATATCCAAACTTGTACAGATGCAGAACAAGAAAAATAATATGCAGAATGGTTTCTTGGAAAATAAAATACTTAGTGAAAGCCCTAATCCAGGTCTGAAATTTGAAATTTCGTCTCTCGATACTCCACATGTCTTTATTGCTAAGATTGGTGCTAAACCTGTGGCGCTCTCCAATCATTATTATGATAAACAGTTAAGAGGCTTGTCCTATGCAATTTTTCCAACCGATACAAAAGAAACCCCTACTGAATTCATCTTAAAGAACGGCTTTGCCAACCCCATAAACCAATATAAGGGAGAGTTAGGAATAAGAGATGGCATGCTTGTCTTTGGTGATATCATTGGAATTGGGTTGAATTTGAATTCGAAAATGAAGCTTCTAAATGGTCCTTTCTATTCTTGCAAGATTCCAGAAATAGAACCAGTTAGGCGTGGGATTTATTTCAGAACCAAACCGTCTACCCATTTGACCTGTGTTGCTGTGGACATTTATTTCTGGCCTAAGGACAATATAGATGGATTTTCAGCGATAGCTAACAACAACATTAATGGAATTACCGACATAACTGACAAAGAGCTGAAAGAGATTACTTTCACAAAGAACAAACATATTAATGAGCATTTGGTGATACCTAACATAGATGAAAGCCAGGAAAAGTTATTGCCGTATTCTCCTCAACAACCATTGGCATTCTTCGCCAAAGTCCGCGGCTCCTTGATGTCACTCTTTGCTGCTCCTTACACTTTCAGAAACGAGCGTGCACATTTTTTGGTTTATGATGACCTGCTAGTTGCCTCTTCTAAGCCCACTGTGTTTACTTTGAATGAAAATCATCAAGCTTATACCAGCGAAACAAAAAACCCGGGGTTCTTGAGGTTTTACTTTGAATCATTAGCCTTCAGTAACAGTACGACATTCTATCCTACTAACTTGATTTTGGGGGAGGATGGAAGGGTCTGGAATGAGAAATTTTACTCGTGTGACGAATCCAACGACAATAAGCGATTCATTTACTTCCGCAAACAATACGGAAAGTTTAGAAAGTGTTTTTCAGTGAAGATTTTCCTCTTGCCTTTGGATAGAGCAACTCAACTTGTTAAGGAGGATACTGAGAGAGAAGAGGAAATTTACGATGACCATACATATCTATCTTTTGACGGCCCACATATATTTGTTGCGGAGACAAATCATTCATATGAGAAGCTCTCCGGATTTTCTTATTGGATGGGTGAAGTAAAGTACAATATTTTGTCTTATCCAATCCTGAAAGATTATTCCCCTGACCCTGTCGATTTTACTTTAGTAGATAACTATGCTAGCATTAACGTCGGATCCACGCAAGAATATGTCCAATTGGACCATGGTTTACTTTTTGTTGGTCCTAAATATCAGAGAACAGAGTTGATGTTCAACAGAAAGAAAATGCTTAAAAATGGTATTTTCAAATCTTGCGAAATGCAAAATACAGGAAGACGTGGGATTTTCATGGAGACTAAACTTGTCTCTGCTTTTAATTGTTTTGATGTGAATATTTTTTTTTGGCCTTCGGACGAAGCAAAGTGGCCTATCTCAAAAGCTAACAAAGCTAGAAAACAGATTGTTTCTTCTGGGTACCTGATGATTTTATGTGCGCAAGATAAGGGAAACTTGATACCGCTTTCCGCTACTTACTACACCTTCAATTTGCGGCCAGCGCATGTATTGGTATATGAAAACCCACCTGTCGCCCCCACCAAGTTTACTTTAAAGGATACGCAAATTTATACCAATGAGACAAACACCCCAGGATCTTTGGGGCTTCGGCTGGAAAGATTGGTTTTTGCACCTTTCGTAGAGGCTACTCGCTGGAATTTGGATCACAATGGAAGGGTTTTAAATGAAAACTTTTACTCTTGTCACCCTTACAACAGTAATAAATGGTATATTCGGTTTGGTCAAAATTTCCAGCAGAATGAAGAGTGCTTTGAGGTGGTATTGTATCTTCTACATCCAAATAATACGGCTCTCTTGAATAATGCCCTCGTTCAGGGAAGAGAAGTAAGTCAGTCACAAGGGCCATTACACAAAATAATTGACCCTAAAATCGGAACTCCTTTACAAGGTGGACCGCTAATTGTGACAAACAATGCGGGTGGTCATGAACATGAGGATGATAATAATCGCAGCTCAAATAATCATCAACACTCATCACTTACTCCTGCTCAGGCCAAATTTGATGATGCTAATCATATCGATAGGAATATTCCGGAGGCATCATCTGGTGGTGATGATGTGACTGCCCTGAATTCTGATGGCAGCAAAGGATCAAAAAAGGCGGACGTCTCCAACGTTACCCCTAAAGAAGTAGCCTCAAAGGGTAAGTCGAAAAATGACGTTGTTACGGGTTCTCAGGATTCTGGTGATGGTCACGGTAGCGAAAGAGGCGCTTCGGTCAAAGGGAATCAAGTCAATTTTGAAGCTTCCGAGATTAATGGTGCTTTTGGCAATGCTGGCAAACATGATACTAAGCCTTGCAAAGATAATGTGTCACTTGTTAAGAATCTGGCGAACTCTAAGGTTTCTGGCAACCGTGGTACCATATCCAGCGACAAAGGCTCTTCACATAACAAGAATCACAATTCTAACGTCTCTAGTGAAGAACATACCCAGACTATCGAAAACAAGTCATTACTTTTAAAGACTCACATCAGTGCTGAGGCTTTTGGTGAGCGTGTCAATGTTGGTGAGCGTCACAGTCCTGGCGACAGAAATGCTGCTAATACTTCTAGTATTGAGTCTGCTCAGCACGTACCACCACGTGACAATCTGCTTCAATCTGAGGTTCCTGGCATCACTGATGATGATACTGATCGTGATAAAGTGTCTGGTGAAGACGATAAATCACGTCACAAAAATCATATCAACGATGCCAATGTTGGTGGCCGTGGAACCAAGCCTGGTGGAGAAGACAAGTCTGATAGACAGTTATCTAGCTCTGATGGGAAACATGATTCTGGCAAAACTGGATATCCCGACAACACTGGAAATACTGATGAACTTGACGGTTGCGGGGATTCTGGTACCACTGGAGAGTCTGAAAACGTTTCTGAGTCTACTCATGCTGATGGCATTGATGCTACAACTGGCGAAACAGACTCACGTGTCAACACTTATACCGCTCTGGACGATGCTATTGACCTTGACAAGCCTAAAACCTCTGATACGGTGGGAGAGGGTAATGAGGCTGGAACCTCTAATGAGGAGGGAGAAAGTGATGAGGTTGGAGAGGGTGATCATGCTGGAAAGACTGGTGAGGCTGGAGAGGGCGATGAGGC
>NKZI01001545.1:0-14619 GCA_002370645.1 Metschnikowia sp. 00-154.1 | reverse complement strand
TAACCCTTGAGGGATTTCTTGAAACAGCCGGCTTTCAGGATGTGAAACATCGCAATGTTTCACATTAGCCCGGAGAAGTCCTTATCGAGAATTCTCCCTGGCGCGGGCAGATCACATGCGTCCACTTGCATGGTGCGTAGCGCCCAGTATTCAAGTCTCCTTGAATTGAATACTAACCTCCACACCATCTTATACTCATGAGTGGTATGGTTTGAGGCTGAGCCTAAGCTAAGCCTCGTTAATAGAATCCACCGACACTAAGTACTCAATTCTAGTTCTCGTAGGATTTTTCCTAACATGTGGTGTAAGTGTATGTTCTAGGGCCTAAGCCATTCTATTTCGACCGCGCCTTCCATACCGAGGCCCTACTGACTAATCTTTAAGCAATCTTTAATCAGTCTTTGAGTCCTTAATCAGTCCTTGAGTCCTTAGTCAGTCCTTGAGTCCTTAATCAGTCCTTATTAATTCCCTCCTACTATCGTCTCCTGCTTCTGGTTTTGGAACTACTATATAAATCCTGCACAGATTCATAAAGCTGATTACGTAGATACTGCCTTCTCTCCTCTATTCTATACAGTGCATCCAGTGTTTGCAGCCGCGACTCCAGGTATAACCAAGGGCCAGTCAGCCATGTACACATGTACATAAGCCATACTAAGCAAAGATTCAGTTTAGTATAGAGACGAAAAATCAAACACCACTCTAGTTTACTCTAGTTTACTCTAGTTTACTCTAGTTTACTCTAGTTTACTCTAGTTTACTCGTTTACTCTACTTTACTCTAGTTTACTCGTTTACTCTACTTTACTCTACTTTACTCTAGTTTACTCTAGTTTACTCGTTTACTCTACTTTACTCTAGTTTACTCTAGTTTACTAGTTTTGTTAGATCTACCATAGGAAGGGCCCTGCCTATGGAAATATTATGAAACCTCTCAGTCCGATTGTTACTATGGCCATTGCAAACGCCGTGTCACGACCCTTGTTGTATGAAGTACTATGATGGTCGTTTCGAATATTCTAGAATAATCCTTACCATTGTTGTTCCTCTCAAAGTTATTTAAGCTGTTTCGGTTCCTCTCTTTGAAGAACAATCAAAGAACATAGTTTTAGTTAGACATAAATGTATTAAACAACATAAGAAGTTTATTCTAGTTTACTTTAGTTTAAATAATAAATAATAAATGATAATTGATTAAATAAAATAGAAATGCCATAGTTGGATGGCTCCAGCCACTTTGAGAAATAAATACTTTTTTGGTGGATTTTTGGTGGATTTTTGGTGGTTTTTTGATAGTGTTTTGGTGGAGTTTTGGTAGTGTTTTGGTGGAGTTTTGGTAGTGTTTTGGTGGAGTTTTGGTAGTGTTTTAGTGGTGTTTTGGTGGTTTTTTGGTAGTGTTTTGGTGGTTTTTTGGTGGTGTTTGGGTGGCTTTTTTGATGACTTTTTTATGCTAGTATTGAGGTTAAGTATTGAGTGAAGGGGCAGTGAGACGTAGGAGGTGACAGTGTGGTGAGTGCAGGAGCAAGGAGTGTAGAGAAGATAACGCCAGATCCGCAACGACAGTTGCGGCACCAGGAGGTCCGGTAATTAACCAGGGTGTAACATCCAGAGGATGTTTCATACTATAAAGACTGGCCTCATAGTCTCATCAAGATATGTAAACACATCGAGAGAAGTGTTTACTTCAGGAGAAGAACGAGAAGAGGTGTCAGTGCTCATCGAAGTATTATCAATACGAGATCTTTTGGTGGGTCTGGTTCTTGGAGGCATCTTGGTATACCTCTGGCAGTTGATGTTGGTTGAATCACCGCCCCATTTTATATCTGGGGATTCTTCCTTCATCGTATAGGAAAACAGATGGCCTGATATCTTGTTAGCCGCTGGACATCAGAGCGCGCTCTCTCGATCGCCGTTTTTCAACAAGGAGTCCAAGGTGAATGTTGAGAAAACAGCACCTGCTCTATGTACAGTGTTTTTCAAAACTATTCAAACCAGCGCGACAAAACTATTTAAACTAGCACGACAAAATGTTTCAAACCACACTAGAAAAATGTTTCAAACCAATAATTCAAAATGTTTCGTACACCCCTAACCTGTTATTATATACAGGATAACAGGGTAATCAGTTCAGTTCCGTTCGTTTTGACCCATGATTGGTACTGCAAGACTCCTAAATATAGTACATATGAGGCAATCGTCCAGATTAAAGATTTCAGAATATTGAATTCTAATGAATGTTGGTGTGAAACATTATGCCATTTGGTGTCAAAGACTGTGCGAAGGGGTACGAAACTTTCTGAATTATGTTTGAATCGTTTTGTCGCGCTGGTTTGAACCATTTTGTTGCGCTGGTTTGAATAGTTTTGAAAAACACTGTATCTTTCTGAGACGGCAGCCACTCACGTGACTTGGGTCATATGAAGGGCTCTCCCCAATATAAATAGACAAGCTCCCGCCACTTTATAACGCCACCAAAAATATATATACCATCAAAGGGAGGACATATCAAGATGTCTCCCTACACCAGACCCACCAATATTAATTAGTGTAAAGGTACTGATGTTTACAAGGACTTGAATTGACTTGAATTGACTTGAATTGACTTGAATTGACTTGAATTGACTTGCATTGACTTGAATTGACTTGCATTGACTTGAATTGACTTGCATTGACTTGAATTGACTTGAATTGACTTGAATTGACTTGAATTGACTTGAATTGACTTGAATTGACTTGAATTGACTTGAATTGACTTGAATTGACTTGAATTGACTTGAATTGACTTGAATTGACTTGAATTGACTTGAATTGACTTGAATTGACTTGAATTGACTTGAATTGACTTGAATTGACTTGAATTGACTTGAATTGACTTGAATTGACTTGAATTGACTTGAATTGACTTGAATTGACTTGAATTGACTTGAATTGACTTGAATTGACTTGAATTGACTTGAATTGACTTGAATTGACTTGAATTGACTTGAATTGACTTGAATTGACTTGAATTGACTTGAATTGACTTGAATTGACTTGAATTGACTTGAATTGACTTGAATTGACTTGAATTGACTTGAATTGACTTGAATTGACTTGAATTGACTTGAATTGACTTGAATTGACTTGAATTGACTTGAATTGACTTGAATTGACTTGAATTGACTTGAATTGACTTGAATTGACTTGAATTGACTTGAATTGACTTGAATTGACTTGAATTGACTTGAATTGACTTGAATTGACTTGAATTGACTTGAATTGACTTGAATTGACTTGAATTGACTTGAATTGACTTGAATTGACTTGAATTGACTTGAATTGACTTGAATTGACTTGAATTGACTTGAATTGACTTGAATTGACTTGAATTGACTTGAATTGACTTGAATTGACTTGAATTGACTTGAATTGACTTGAATTGACTTGAATTGACTTGAATTGACTTGAATTGACTTGAATTGATTTGGACTGACTTCTTAATAGTGAAAAGGTATGTATACAAGGGGTCTCACTCTTGGTTGAGCGATTTCACTTGTGACCAGAATTATCACGGATTTTCTAGTACAGATTACTAGCACAACTAAGAACCTTAGAATCAACAATGAGTACTACCGTCCTAAGGCTTCTGGAGTTATTGGCGAATAATGATATAACCGTTCTTGTCATGAAAGCATTTATAACGCTCAACTGTGAGAAGGTGCTGTTGGAACATGAGGAATCAGTACATCTCTGATGTACTGCATGTTCCATGTGACTGCATGTAAGCAGGACAGATGAAACAGTGATATGCAGGAATAGACGGAGAGTGGACGACGTCCCACGAAAAAGGGAGCGGGCGGGGAACTGAAGAAAAGGGGGAAGAAGAGACCAGGTTGTGGGTCGAGTATAGTTTAGAGATAATCCTTCCAATTTATGAGCTATTAGATGACAAAGTACAACAGGTGCGAAGTGCGGTGTAACCAGCTTTATGCTCTGCATACTTGGTGCTGCTCACTCCTACTCACTCCTACTCACTCCTACTCACTCTCAGTCATGCTCACTTATTCAACGTCTATTCTGCGTTGTGCCACGTGACTTGGTATCGGTCTATCAAAGAAATCAACCAAATCAACCAAATCAACCAACCCAAAAATACCAAAAGTATTCATTTTAATCTAGATTACAATCCCCCCTCATACTTTATACTCTATAATACTTAACTAATTCTGTCAGATCTACCATAGGTAGTGCTCTACATATTGAGGTATTGTGAAACCTCTCCGCCTGATACTAACTATGACCATTGCAAGGCCGTCATATGCCTTTTAACACTCAGTTGGTACGGCGACCAAGAACAATGTCCGCTATTGTTGTGGTGAAGAATATTTGCGTAGCCACCCCTTTTCTTGAAAAGTTATATAAGTAGCTCAGATCTTTTTTTTGAAGGAATCATCAATGAATGTAGTATCAATCAGGCATCAATGTGTTGAAGAGCAAAACACTATGAACTTTATGCTCATAATTGTAGTTGCTGAGATTGGTTAGATGACGGCGCACAAGACCTGATCTTGGCTCCCACCACTCGACTCCGCTCTACTCCGCTCTACTCCCCTCTACTCCACTCTGATTTAAACTACTCCACTCTAGTCTATGCTACTCCAAATGTTAGCCTATTTGTGTGATTCAATAAAATAAGTTTAATTAGATATGGCTTTGTCACGTGATGCAAAGTACTTATTCACATTACAGAATTTGTGATCGCATGATATTCCACGTGACTTTTATCACGCCCATATCACCTGACTCACTTTCACTCGCACCTCACGTGATACTTCCGCACACCTTAATCTCAACAACCAACTACAACCACCCCAATGAACTATCCCGGCCAGGCTCCCAGCCCGTACCTGCAGAATCAGCAGGGCGCTCCGAACCCTCCGAACCACCAAACGTTCCAAGGTCCCCCAAACCACCAGGCCCAGCAACCCGGCCAGGCCCTTCCAGCCGCTCCCCAGCATAACTTAAACCATCCCCTGAGACAGCACATGCAGTCGCAAGGCCAGCCCATGTCTGCCGCCGCTGCCGCCGCCCGGCGAAAGCAAATGGCCATGTTGCCGCCGCAGTTTCAAAACCTTTCCCCTCAGCAGCTCCAAGATCTCAAAAACCAGCCCCAGTTCCAGAACATGCTCCGCCAGTATTTGCAGAGACAACAAATGTTGCAGCAGCAGCAGATGTTACACCATCAACAAATGGCGCTGCAGCCACACCACCAACAATTGGGCGGCCAACAAATAGGAGGTCAACAAATGGGAGGTCAACAAATGGGAGGACAGAATCAACAATTAGGACAACAACAACCACAACAGCAGCAGATAGGACAACAACAACAACATCAGCAGCAGCAGCAACAGCAGATGGGACAAGTAGGTCAAGGAGCACAGATCGGGCAAAGTGGACAGATTGGACAGATTGGACAAATGAACCAGGCAGGTATACCCAGGGGCAATGGCAACCGCAACTTGATGATGGATGCAATGTACAATAGCCAGAATGGCCAGAGGCCGGGCACCACTGGTATATCTCCAAGAGCCATCAATTCAGGTATATCTCCGGCACTCTCGTCTGCAGTCCCTCCCCATATGGCCGAAACGGGAAATATGGCTGATCGTCCACAATTCAATCGCCAGCTGGTCTATAGTCCTGGAACCATGCCCGGAATGTCTGGATCTATGCCCAATACCATGCCTGGTATGCCTGCAATGAATGCCATACAGGCTTCTATGCAGGCCAAGGTCCAGCCACTGCAGCCTCCGCTGGCTCAAACTCTACAGCAACAAAACCAGCAAAATGTGCAGAACCTCCAGAATATTCATAACCAACATGCCCTCGGAGTTGGACTGCATTTGAACTCGGGCCCCAATTCTGGTCCTAATTCCGGCCCGGCTTCAAACTTATCGTCACGTGCTCAAAACCAGCCTCAATACCAAGGCCTTGCTTTGCTGCATAGAGACCAAAATGGCATGCCTACATCCGGGCCTCCGGACTTCGACCTGGCCTCCGCAAATGTCCGCACACCCTACGGTCCAGGCGTTCACGTGGCACCCGGCCCCCGTGCCGACTTGGCTGCAGTTGGATCCGGTCCAGACGATATGGCCGTGGCTGCTGCCGCTGCCGCTGCTGCTGCTGCTGGGTCAGCCATCAACAATCCTGGACAGAGGCCCGAAGCTGGCCCCAATCCCGGTCCCAACCCAAATGTCCATCGGGCCAGTTCGGATTTTGTGTCTGAACCACCGCAAATCCCTTCTCAATTTGCGCCCAATTCGGCCTCGGAAGTGCCCTTGGAGATCATGACAAGCGTGCATCAATGGTCTGAAAACGCCGAAAAAGAAGGCCAGCCGATCTCGTTGGAGCTTAAAATGTATGAGGACTTGATCAAAAAAGACGATAAGTTCATGCGCAAATATGAGGTGCTGGCCGCCCGCACTCGGCAGCTCATGCAGAAAATGGCCTCGGATATCAAGTCGTATGGAGCCATCAAGCAGTTGCGGATGAATGCCATCGGGGCCTCGGCCAAAAATCAGCTCAACAACAGTATTTGGGGTGAGGGTTACCAAGGATATGGAAATGGTATCAGCAACACAGCTACACGTGTGATTCTCCCGTCCCAAAACAAGCTGTACCTGAGAGTCCCTGATATTGCCATGACGGAAATGGAAATGAATGATATTGTCATGGAGGGTGATAAGGCCAAGAGCAAGGCACTTGTACCGATCCGGCTCGATTTTGACAAGGAAAAAGACAAGTTCAAGCTCAGAGATACGTTTTTATGGGATTTGAACGAGCAGGTGCTTCCCTTGGAGTCATTTGTCAAAACGCTTATTGAGGACTACAAGTTTATTCCCGAAAGCCATTTTCATGACATTTACCAGTCCATCTCGGAACAGATCAAGGATTTCCGCATGAAACCAGCAAATACCATGGGCGAGATCCGGATCCCCATCAAAATCGATCTCCTCATCAACAATACCCAATTCACCGACCAGTTCGAATGGGATATCTTGAATTACCATGAAACAGACCCTGAGGACTTTGCATCTGTTCTCTGCGACGAAATGAGTTTGCCCGGAGAATTTGCTACGGCTATAGCCTTCAGTATCAGAGAACAGTCTCAGATGTATCACAAGGCGCTCTTCTTGGTGGGCTACACATTCGATGGGTCTCCCATTCGGGAAGACGAGATCCGGGGCCAGATCGGCCCGCCATTACGGGTATTAAAGCCCGATCTGACCGAAGAGGATTTCGTCACGGCGCTCCGTAACCCCGCTCTATTGGTGGACTATTCTCCGTCCATGAGCAAACTTTCCCACCAGGAAATCGAGAAAATCGACAAAGAAATGGAGCGGGAGTCACGTCGCAGAAGACGCCAGCTCAACACAGAAACCACCTTCAGCTACAACGAAAACGGCAACAACAACTTCACGGGAGTGGCCCGGGGCACTGCATCCAGGCGCAGTGCTCTTCATTCCGGCAGAGGCGCCAAGACTTCGTTACCGAATTTGACCGATATCCCCAAAATGTTTCGCACACCCATGCCGTCCAGTGTGCTTCCCGGCGGAGTGGATTTGGGCGTGCCGGACATTTTCGGCTATAACGAGTTTATTGTCAACCGTCTGCAGGTGCCTAACCCAGATCATAAGCCTCCGGCACCGCTGGGCATGGTAACGTCTTTCAAAGATACTGCTGGATCATTCTTTGTCCGGATTCGTTTGCCCAGGAAGAGGTAAATAATCCTTGGTTCTTAGAACAAGGAGCAAGGACGAAGAACAAGGAAAATCTGAAGGAAATGAAGGACCTAAAGGAATTGGGAAAACCTGAAACCAGGTACAAAAAGATGCTGTGAGGAAATTAAGGTATATTCTATACCAGGAACAAGAATCAAGGAACAAGTGACTTCGGAATTTGAAAAGCAGGAACTTGACAACCTAGGAATTTATAGATGTTTGAAGATGTTTGAGGGGACTTGAATCCAAATCCAGGGGAAGGATTTTGCAATTTGAAGCATTGGAAGAAATATCTTCGACAAGTTATGGAAAAATTTGAGGAGTTGGAGGGAAATAAAGGAACCAGTTCACTGACTTGGAACTGGACCTGAAGAAGCCAGGAACTTGGGACCGGGAATTGAAGAATAATAGACTCCGGGCCCATAACCACCATACTCCATACACTCAATATTTATTGGTGGTCCTACTCTAATCCTTTTCACTTCACTTCTGCTCTACTATCAGGTATATAGTTATTTTCTGAATATGGACAATGCCTGCATCGACCAGGATGGGCTAGAGGAGCCTCCAGGAAGTGTACATTTTGGGGTGAGTACCTGTATACAGCCCCAAAACCAACCTGGCGCCCACTGTAAGCTCCACCTTTTCTGTATTTGCTAGTAAAATCTCCTCGCCCAGATCAGTCGTCACGGCACTTAGAAGGGGACTGGGACTGGAAGCTTTGACGATGATATGGGTCACGTGACCTGCACTTTCGAGAGTCCGTTTGCGGTTTCTTAGCTTGGCTTCATCGCAAAATGCCCGTATTAGCGCATTACTACGTGCAACCACGCTGTTATAGGGGACCATTTTGGGCATAGAACGAGAACTGGTGGTGGGGAATGTGTGGCCTGCATATAGCACGCTTTTCCGAAGATCAAAGGCTTGGAGATCTTCGTTTTGCGGCATTTCCAAAGATTTCTGCGAGTCTATGAATTTGGGATCCCCTTTTCTCCCACTCTCTAGACCGTCTAGGCTCCGGAACGCATGGGAAAGTTGGCGGACTGCAGGTAAGCGCAGGTCCGACTTTGATTTCTTAGCATCAAAGAAAGAAAACGGGTTCAAGTGGTTTGGCCTGTTTTTTTTCAAGTGGTTCGACTCTTCAATTTTCAGAGCCAAAAAATGCCTTTTCTGAGCATTTACGCCAATTTTCAAAGCATTCGGGTCATTGTTATGGACTCCTGGAGCATTGTTTTGGTTACCGTGAGCACTCTTTCTCAAAAGTCCGTTTTTCTGGCCCCGATTTTTGTGATTGGAAATATCACCCAAAGGCCGTCGTTTTGGCCGGTTCTCAAAGCGTTCAAAGGCATCGAGTTTTCGCCCAGCCTTGTGTATATTGTTGTTGTTGGGGTGCATAATGTTGATAGTGTTGAACGTGAGAGATGTCATAACGGGTGTGTGCAGGAAGGCATTACCTGCAGTACAGCGGATTGTTAAGAAGTCAATCCAGGTCATTGGTAAACATCAGTACCTCTACAGTAATTAATATTGATGAATTTGGTGTCGAGAGACATCTTGGAATGTTCTTCTTTTGGTGGTATAAATATTTTGGGGGTATAAATATTTTTGGTTGTATATACATTTTTGGTGGTATTTTTGGTGGTGTTATAAATAGCGACACCAGAAACTTTTACAGTGTTTTTCAAAAATATGCAAACCAGTGCGACAAATTGTTTCGAACCACATTAGAAAAGTGTTTCAAACCAATAATTCAAAAAGTTTCGTACACCCCTAATCAGATGTTATATACAGGATAACAAGGAACACAGTCCAGTTCAGTTCAGTTCCGTCCGTTTTGACCCTTGATTGGTACTGCAAGACTTTTGTCCCAAATATAGTACATATATATGAGGTAATTGTCCAGACCTTAAATTTAAAATTTCAGGATATTGAATTCTAATGAAGGTTGGTGTGAAACATTTATGCCATTTGGTTTGAAAGACTGTGCGAAGGGGTACGAAACATTTTGAATGTATTGGTTTGAATCGTTTTGTCGCGCTGGTTTGAATAGTTTTGAAAAAGACTGTATACGGCTGGTAGGAGGCAGGTAGGAGACCGGTAGGAGACCGGTAGGAGACTGGTAGGAGGCTGGTAGATGCCTGGTAGGAGTGGTAGGAGACTGAGTAGAAGGCTGGTAGACGACAGGTAGGAGGCTGTGTAGAAGGCTGTTAACAATGTCAGTGTTCGTGTCAGGCAAAGAGGTTTCATAATACCACAATAGGTAGATCACTACCTACGATATACAAACATGAGCACTGATGCTGATATGGTATGCGATAGCTTGACCGGAATTGGCTGTAATTGGCCGGAATTGGCCGGAATGGGCCGGAATGGGCCGGAATTGAGGGACGCGGCCGGAATTGTCCAGCTACAGGACCTCCAAAAGTCCACCACGAAAACTATTTTAACTAAAATAAAATATGCATTGAAAAGTCCGGAATTCCAAGATTCCAGTAAACCCACTTTTTTTTCCGTACGATTAAAAAAAGGTCGTTTGCGTTGGGCCTTTTTTTGCTGAGGTAGCCTGGTGCACGGGTGTTTGTTGCACCCATTCAATCTCAATTCCGAGGTCGGGGTCCCTACACTTCATTAAACATCTTATGAGAAATACTTCCCACAGTCACCCACCCAAAGATGTATTCACCAAAAAAAGTGTATTCACCAAAAAAAGTGTATTCACCAAAAAAAGTGTATTTCTCCTAAAAAGGCAGGGGCGGAGTGCTGCCAAGAGATCGGTAAACGTAGGCTCAATCACCGGACGGGTCGTTTGAGACCCATATTGTTAGGTTTCTGTTACGTCAAGTACAGTGTTTTTCAAAAGTATTCAAACCAGCACGACAAAATGTTTCGAGCCAAGAAGACAGAATGATTCAAACCATACTAGCAAAATTAAACAAATCAATAATTTAAAAAGTTTCGTAAACTCCTACTAAGTTGTTATATGCAGGATAACAAGAACCCCAATTTAGTTCCCTTCAGTTCCGTCCGTCCGTCTGTCCGTCCGTCTGTCCGTCCGTCCGTTTTGAACCTTGATTGGTACTGAAAAACTCCCAAATGTAGTACATATGAGACAAACCTCCAGATTTAGGATTTCAGAATATTGAATTCTAATGAAGGTTGGTGTGAAATATTATGCCATTTGGTTTGAAACACTGTGCGAAGGGGTACGAAATTTTCTGAATGATTGGTTTGTTTAAGTTTATTAGTGTGGTTCGAAACATTTTGTCGCACTGGTTTGAATCGTTTTGTCGCACTGGTTTGAACCATTCTGTCTTCTTGGTTCGAAACTTTTTGTCGCGCTGGTTTGAATAGTTTTGAAAAACACTGTATTGAGGTGAGCCTTCATATGACCAAAGTCACGTGAGTGGCTGCGAAGCTAGAGAGATTGCAAGAGCTTGTTTTCTCAACACAGATTTGGATAAAGGGACAAGTCTCATAGGTTCCGAGAAATGTAGTCCAGAAGAAGATATGGGTGGAATTTATTCCAACTGTGTTTATGCCAGTAGTGTTTATGCCAGCAGTGTTGTGGTCCAGTGTTGTGGTCCAGTCGTGTAGGCTCCAGTGGTGTAGGCTCCAGTGGTGTAGGCTCCAGTTTGGGAGGGGTTCTAAACTGTGATATTGAAAGAATTGCAAGGTAATGATATATATAGGGGGAGGCCTATTCGGGTTTGGTCAGGATCACGATTAGTATAAGAGAGTAGAATGTAGTGAGCGCAGTAGAAGATATTCTATGGTAGTATTAAATCATGTAAGTATAAGGTAGTATGAAAGTAGTGGTATGAGCAGTGTATAATAGTATGAAACAGTATATAGAAAGACAGGGTAGTAGAAGATAGTATAAAGGAAGACATGGTAGTAGAAGATAGTATAAAGGAAGATAGTGTAAAGAAAGACAGGGTAGTAGAAGATAGTATAAAGGAAGACATGGTAGTAGAAAATAGTATATGGTAAGATATTGTGGAATATGTTGGTTTGGGAGTATATATTTATATGGTAGTATAAGGTAATATAAAATGGTATTATAGGGGAAGGTAAAGAAGATAATCTATAGTAGGATACGGCAGTATGAAATAGTACAAGATATTATATGGTAGGATACGGTCATTGAATGGGATTTCCTGGTTTAATAAGTCTACTTTTAAGAATGTAAGAGATAACAATGAGCTCTACTGTTCCACACCCACAAGAGTTATTGCCAAAGAATAAGGTAGTCGTGCCAGTCTTTAAGATAGGGTAACACACATCAGTTCCATCTAAGTACCAGTATAAGTAGATAATGGTGAGTGAATACCAGTGAGTACATACTAGTGATACTAGTGAGTACATACTAGTGATACTAGTGTGTACATACTAGTGACTAAATACTAGTGACTAAATACTAGAGCCTTGGTATTATTGGTGACTGAAATATACTGTTGAACATGTGAGATGTCACCCGTGTGTGTAGAGAGGTATAACTGTAGTACAGTGCAATTGAATAAAGGGTCAGTCTCATAAGGTTCTGAGAAATTTATATGAGCAGATGAATAGTATGAACTGGATCTTTTCTTCAGGAGTCATCAGGTTTGACTTCAGACAAGTGATTAACAAGTCCGGTACAGGAGGATGGAATTCAAGGAATCCAAATTATATAAACCAAAGTATATAAACCAAAGTATATAAACCAAAGTATATAAACCAAAGTATATAGGGGATCTCACTCAATCAAGAACGGTATCACTAGTGACAAGAATATTACTGATTTTCTAAATTAGTAGCACAGTCAAAAATATACAGCATAAGAATAAGCACTACTGTACCATAGTTGTTGACACTTTGACAAGAAACAAGGTAGCCGTTCCAGTTTACGCGAGTATTTATGGTTGGTAGAATTGCCAAGAGTTTGGTAGAGTTCGCAGTTTTTCGCAGTCAATCACTGGCCATACAAAAGTAACGTCCACTTGCTTTTATGAAACCTCACAAGGATATAAATAATTTAGGTGAATTAACATTCCTGGAAAAGATCCATACAATAAAGATCCATACATTTAATAAGCATGTTAAACTTGAACCCTTTGTACCGAGTAGCCTCTAGTGGCATCAAATGTGACATTTGTTCCAACCCTAGTCAAACCCGTACATCCCAAGATAGATTCTTTTTTTTTAAAAAAAAACAAAACAGAATGACGAAAGAGAAAAGTAAGAGTATGGTTTAATGTAAGATTGGGTAGAATAAGCAGAATAGAGTTTTGAATTATTTAAATTGGTATGGTATAAATTAGGGAATAGAATATGATCGTAAACATGGTTTGTAATCGCAATGAAAATCCAAATCAAGGAGAATTTCCCCCTTTTTTTTCTAGTGGAGATTTCTTTTCTCCATGAAATACTCGGAAAGTTATTCAGGTTCGTAATATACTCTCAACCAACAAACACGACTGTAGATACTATACAACATATTCACTGAATTATAGAAGCAAGAAGAAAGGTAATCGAATCTTAGATACTTATAGTCTAATACAGTTATCATTAATTAACTAAGATTACCCATAACACTGATCGGGCGAGTTCCTACTAATAGTAGCCGTTCAGAATACGCAGTCATCGTTAGTGGTCGTTCCTGGAAGATCCGATTAACTTAGAAGCCCGTTAGAAGCTTATAATCCTTGCGAATACAGGTTCGAGCCTCAGGTTGCATAATAATTCTAAAATTTGGTGAAAACCCAACGGCACCCTATAGGCTTGATATCAGGAGGACAGATTTCTGGGGAAAAGGTTTGGTTTTCCTCATGCGCCTTCATCTCAAGCCACCGCTAACCCAAAATAAACATTCCTCCTTCTTATCGTTAAATATACAAACATTATTCTGAACAGGGTCTTTAGACGACGATCCCACCTGCATTGTTGTATATGCAGGGTCATCGTAATGGAAGGAAAACTAAGAATAAGGCAGGGGTCACGGGCGCAGCCGAAACAAGGGGTCCATATTACGGTTAAACGGCTCTGCATTCAATGAAAAAACATTATGTCGTTCGAGTGTTATTACTGCCATTTCGGTAATAAATGCAGTCCAGTAGAATACAGTACAGGAGTTAATGCAGTACCGGGACTCTTTTACTGTTCAGGCGAAGATTCCGACTTTGTGTACTTGAAATATGCAGGCGTCATATCTGGAAATATATAAAAGGGGCCTCCCCGGGCCATCATGTTGTTTTTTTTGTAGTAATTCAAAATGATTCTCCAGAACTTCAGTGGTTTGACATTATATGCAGCTTTGCTCACTACGGCCCAAGCAGGGCTTTCTCTCAATGAGGGGTGTATGGGTTTATCTTCTTCCAGAAGATCCAGTCGGCTGACCTCTGTTCCTCAGCATAAGATTGGGGAATTTGATTCAGAGAGTCGGTACGTGCTCCCACCTGTGACACCAACAGGTGCTCTGTGGTGGGAGCTTCCCTGGGAAAGTTTCTAGGACAATTAACATCGATATTCTGTATCTCTCTAACATCCGGGATGATATCCTCTAAGGTACGATAGACGTGACCCTGAGTCAGTTCAAGTCTGACCGTGTCATTCTTTTGAAAAGCATCACGAGCATATTCAGCCATTCTCCCTCGAGAGGTAAGAATAGCAGTAGGAGCCAGAACGACACCAGTTAGAGATTCGTCAGAGATAATAACTGTTGTAGGATGCGTTTGGCCGAACGCAGCCTCGAAAGTATCCTCACTGTTTTCGCATTCCACCAAGGATACCATCAGATTGTTGGAACACGCGACATGTGACTGATGAACTTGAGACCAGTACATGTGCGGGTACTGCATGCTCATGCAAAGCCATCCAGATGA
>NKZI01001544.1:0-18421 GCA_002370645.1 Metschnikowia sp. 00-154.1 | reverse complement strand
ATGCTGGACTGTACTCCATGGTTATTGAAAGGTCCTCCTGATGTACCTACCATAAATGTTCAGTTAGTGTTAAGTAATCTACATAGACTATTCCTGCATATTATGAACCATTTATTGTTTCTTCTGTCCTGATTACATGCAGTCACAAAGAAACATGCAGTATAGTAGAGATGTACTGATTCCTCATGTTCCAACAGATATCTTGTTTTTGGAGAAAACAGCTCTTGGTATCTCTCTAGTGCTGCTGCCACTCACGTGACTTTGGTCATGTAAAAGCTCACCCCAATATAAAAGGACAAGCTCCCGCGCTCTCGCTATTTTATAACACCACCAAAAGGAGGAAATACTAAGATGTCTCCCGACACCAGACCCACCAATATTAAGAAGTATAGAGGTACTGATGTTTGCAAGGACATGGACTGACCTCTCAACAAAGTTACGTTTATTCGATTATTTCCTAGAGAAGGTAATGGAGCTACTTTAGAAGTTGAAAGGGGGGCGATTCAGTATCCCAACGTGACCTTAAGAACACCAAAACTGACCGCTTCCGCTGAGGTAAAGCGCACGTGAACTCCTCGACTAGTCAGCCAAGGGCCAGAACTGGCCGCACCTATTATGTTAGCAGACGAAAGACAAGCCATGGTAAACAAAATTCTTGCACATCAATTATTCGAGGAATTATTCAGGTAAGCAGGTTTCATCATTAAGAACATACACTCCCTCGTGAAAGGCACAACTGTGTTGGAACATGTGGAATGTGTCAAGTTGTGAGTGCGGGTAACTGTTGAGCGTTAGAGATAACTATATCATATTCAGGAACAGTCACGTCGTTGTTGGCTATTGACTCCAAGGGATATGGAGCACTAGTAGTCATAGTTGTTTGTTTAGAAGTANCTATTGACTCCAAGGGATATGGAGCACTAGTAGTCATAGTTGTTTGTTTAGAAGTATTAAGATGTGTTACTGATCTATACTAGAAGGTCCGTAGTATTCTGGTAAATGATGATACCGCTCAACCAAGAGCGGACTCTCCTCTACATATACCTTTCCATCCTGGACCCCTTCTTCCTGCGCCGGACTTGTTAATACATTGTCTCTGAGGCAAACCTGACTCGCCCTGACGACAAGACCCAGTTGTAATGCTAGCCTTCACACATACGCCTGTACTGCATGTAACATCTTGCCTGCACTCACGAGTTCGCGCATCTTGCATATTCAACAGTAACTGTGAAACATGTTACCTGCAGGTTTACGACAAGACATAGGCTTGAGATGATGTGGATAGATCCCACATGTTTCAGAAATGCATAGTGCAGATGAAACAAGTATATGTGCGCGATGAGGACGTACACGCATCATGCACAGTTATTTACGAGACGCCAGTATCGGATGTGGGAGTCCCTGAGATTGACTATATATATAGAGAAGGGTCCTGCTCAGGTTTGAGCGGTATCAATTGTGACAAGAAGTCAAGGATCTCCTAGCGTATTTAGATACTGATAAGAATATAAGCAACAGAGATGATTACTGAAGTTCCACAATTAAAGGAGTTGTTGGAAAACAACGTGATAAATGTTCCAGCTTATGAGAGTGTATACTACAACTCTCAACAGACTGATCATCTACGCGAAATGGACGAGCTCAAACGTCGGAACTCCAATTTGGAAAGATTACAAACTTCTTATGTTGCCACCAAAACGCCATGCAATCTTACTGACGTCATCATAGTCATCATATTATATAATTTTAATCTAAATCAGAATCATCTGGGCCATCATCATCTGAATCATAATCATATTGGTCTACTTCTTGCTCAAAAGGTCCAGTGTTCAACTTCATTGCACGATTATGCGCCGAGTTGGTTTTAATATTTTTCTGCCTAACATAATCTTGCTCATACAAATATTTAATCAGAGTAGAAGTTCCAACTGGTTCGTCTCCTTTGATTCTTCGATACGGTAAGAGGTATAATTCCACCTCCTCACAATAGGGAACAGAATCGTCTGGTACAACGTTGGTAATTGCTCTTACAGAGTTGAACATTTTTGGTTTCAAAGCACACGAGTAAAATGGAGCATGGAGAAGCTTCCACTCACTATTCAAATAAAGAGGGATACGTTGAACCTTAGGCCCTGCCATGAACACTCCCTTATATAACCCCACCCAATTTTCATAATGTTTGGGGGGAAAAATATGTGCCATATAGTCCACATACCGGATCTTGAATATAGGAGCTTTAGGGTAATTGTGAGTGAATAAGCTCAGTTGTTCGTAATCCTTTCCAAGATCAATGGAAGAGAGTGGGTCAAAATCACTTCCGATTTTAGCGAATAAAGCCATGGGTAAATGTGGAGGAACCGGAGGAATTGCTTTTTTTTTCTCATAGTCATATGGTAAAAGGTATAAATCCACTGTGTAGCATAAGTAGAAGCTACTCTTAATCATGATGAATCGTTTGGAAAAAAATGAGTGCAGACAAGAGTAGAACTTTCCATTTGTGACCCTCAGAATCCGATTCACTTTCAATTCTGTCAGATTAGCCGTACGATGCACTCCGAAATAGTTTCCTGATATGGAAACATTCCCAGGCCATGGCATTTCAGTGGCTGTAGCTTTTCTACCATATAAATTGAATTCGGTGGGTGGAAGGTCTTCTTTATATTCATTATACGAGAACATTTGGAAATCTTTACCCTGCAGTGGTTCAGGCATAATCACAAGTGGCCTAAACAATCCACCAACCTTGACAAAGAAACCTAAAGGTATTTCTGAATTAGCACATACCGTGGTAGAGAGAAGAAACGCCACGAATAAGGGAATGAGGTTCATGATGGTTTCAGGGGTTGCTCTTTCCTTTAAATGAAGTGAGTAGAAGGAATTGGCAAAAAAATTGGGCAGGAGAGGAGGAAAAAGAAGAGTAGAAAAATTTGGGCGAGAGCAGGAAAAAGAACAGTAGAAGAATTTGGGGAAGCGAACAGTATCATTTTAATTGAATGTAACAATAGCAGAATCAAAAAATATTAGAACCCAACAATAACAAAATCAAGACAACATATCAGAAGGTAAGTCATGTATTTACCTGCGTGGTAGGGAGAATAATAGTAGTTTGGAAGGAAGTTTAAGCTGATATCCTGTATATTAGGCCGGGCATCCAAGTTTTTTGGTCATGAACCGTGCTCATTTTTCTATTTTTGGTCGAAGAGCAATTGTTTCAAATATGAATAACATGAGCAATTTAAGAAATCACCTGCCATTCACGGGTTCGTATTATTATATGAGGCCAGTTGCAGCCATCTATGCAAGCTGACTGGGTATGTGCCGTCCAACCAAGGTATATACAGGATTATAGATTTGTATGCCGAACAACATTTATATATGCAGGCACTTTTTGTTTTCTTAGTAAACAGTCTGTGGCAAATCAATCCAATTCCTCAGCAAACATCAGTACTTCTTAAATGATTCATATTAATGAGTCTAGAATTAGTACAGTTTCTTAATTGATTTATGTTTGGTGGTATTAATAGCGAGATGTGGTGCTTTTATATTGGGGTGAATCGTCACTTGACCTATTAGAACGGCCAAGGGTAGACACACTACCCATAGAGGTATTTACCAAGTCTAAGAGTGTCAATTAGTCATCTATTCACCACCAATTGACCGATTAGTCATCTCATCTCATTTCCCCTGCTCCCGTTTTTACCCGGTTTGTTATTTAAATAGCTCAGATTCTGTCAACGAATACTTCGCATGTACGGAGTCAATGTACTTCATGGATACATTGTATGCTGGCATGTGAATGCCTTAGATGAATGACACAGTTCATTGTTAGACAATAGGGCTGTGTAGGCCTTAGAAGAGGGGACTGTGCAGTGCATCAGACAAGCGGAAAAGTATAAGACGCTGTTATGGTCCTATCTTAGGACTTGGGTCTTTTAAGGTAAAACTTGCATATTCCTGTATATTAATGTATACTAAAACATAATGTTATAAGTTGAAAGATTCCTCCTTCTGGGGATTTACGGGGAATGAAAAACAGTACACAGTGTTATATTCTTTTAATACATTTATGCCTACACTCTTATATTTGTTGATGGTTCCTCAAAGAGAGGAACCGGGCGGTTTATATACCTTTTGAGAGAAATGTGGCACCGAAAAACTCTCCACCAGAACAATGGTAAGGATTGTTCTGGAATATTCGAAAGGGGCCATCTAAGCAAGAAGTGCTCTGATGGCCAAACGCCGTATCACCATTGTAACAATCGGATTGAGAGGTTTCATAATACCTTCATACCCAGGGCCCTGCCTATGGTGGATCTAACAGACAGATTATTGGACGTAACAGACAGAGTATTTGACGTAACAGACAGAGTATTTGACGTAACAAACTGTTAACGCGTGAGTACATTACGCATATGTGTCGGAACTTAATGTCCGAGCGTGCGTGATTTAAGCACAGCGCTTAAGTAGCAATGTTTCAAAGAGGACGCCCACTCCAATATAAAAGGAGAGGCTGCCACCCACGTTTGTAAGGCTAGGAGTTCTCTCGGAACAATTGAAGATAACACGGATTAGAACCAAGTCATATTCAATAAACATAGGTCTGAAAATTAACACAGACAGAGTATTTGACGTAACAAACAGCATTTAATACTGAAGAATATAAACAAAAAAAGAAAGACAAAAAAACCATAATTTCATTTTCTTTTTACATGATACAATAAATGGAAATTTAGATAAAAAATGATCGAAGATGATAGTGTGTAGACCTAAAATGTATGCAAGGTGTTTCAAAATGTAGTGTTATTTAGCCAATTAATCTATTTATTAGAGGGAAATATGGGAGTTATATGTAAAATAACATTAAACCAAAGTTTGAATAACATTAAACAAAAGTTTGAATAACATTAAACAAAAGTTTGAATAACATTAAACCAAAGTTTGAATAACATTAAACAAAAGTTTGAATAACATTAAACAAAAGTTTGAATAACATTAAACAAAAGTTTGAAGAATATTAAACAAAAGTTTGAAGAATATTAAACAAAAGTTTGAAGAATATTAAACAAAAGTTTGAAGAATATTAAACAAAAGTTTGAAGAATATTAAACAAAAGTTTGAAGAATATTAAACAAAAGTTTGAAGAATATTAAACAAAAGTTTGAAGAATATTAAACAAAAGTTTGAAGAATATTAAACAAAAGTTTGAAGAATATTAAACAAAAGTTTGAAGAATATTAAACAAAAGTTTGAAGAATATTAAACAAAAGTTTGAAGAATATTAAACAAAAGTTTGAAGAATATTAAACAAAAGTTTGAAGAATATTAAACAAAAGTTTGAAGAATATTAAACAAAAGTTTGAAGAATATTAAACAAAAGTTTGAAGAATATTAAACAAAAGTTTGAAGAATATTAAACAAAAGTTTGAAGAATATTAAACAAAAGTTTGAAGAATATTAAACAAAAGTTTGAAGAATATTAAACAAAAGTTTGAAGAATATTAAACAAAAGTTTGAAGAATATTAAACAAAAGTTTGAAGAATATTAAACAAAAGTTTGAAGAATATTAAACAAAAGTTTGAAGAATATTAAACAAAAGTTTGAAGAATATTAAACAAAAGTTTGAAGAATATTAAACAAAAGTTTGAATAACATTAAACAAAAACTTGATTACCAATAAACAAAAGTTTCGTCTACTCAAAAAACATTTTATACCTAAATACAGAAAGGGTGGTATTTAATTATTTTATCTATATCTATGAAACTATATAACTAAGGGAAATCTTTCAAGCTATGTTTTAGTATATATTAATATACAGGCATATGTAAGTTGTACGTTACAAGACCAAAGTTCTATCAGAGGTGTGATGCGAGTGAAAGGTTTTTACTCGGGAGTAACCTGCACATAGTACAGTGTTTTTCAAAATGATTCAAACCAGTGCGACAAAATGATTCAAACTAGCGCGACAAAATGTTTCGAACCACACTAGAAAAATGTTTCAAACCAATAATTCAAAAAGTTTCGTACACCCCTAACCAGTTGTTATATACAGGATAACAAGGAACCCAGTCCAGTTCAGTTCAGTTCCGTCCGTTTTGACCCTTGATTGGTACTGCAAGACTCCCAAATGTAGTACATATGAGGCAATCGTCCAGATTTAGGATTTCAGAGTATTGAATTCTAATGAAAGTTGGTGTGAAACATTATGCCATTTGGTTTGAAAGGATGTGCTGGTTTGAACCATTTTGTAGTGCTGGTTTGAATAGTTTTGAAACACACTGTAAGGAGTGAGTGCTACAGTAATTAGTAGTGAGTGAGTAGTGAGTGAGTAGTGAGTGAGTAAATAGTGAGTAATGAGTGAGTAGTGTGTAATGAGTAATGAGTGAGAAATGAGTGAATAGTGTGTAATGAGTAATGAGTGAGTAAATACTGAGTGAGTAGTAAGTGGTGAGTGAGTAGTTAGTAATGAGGGAGTGAGCATAGAGGGTACTAGTATATCTTGTCTAGTAACTCAGGCTACACGTAACAGCGCGCATAGATACTACCTTCCCCTCCATTACGCCATCAACAATGACGCCATCAACAATGACACCATCGATCCATCGGGAGTCCGACATCTTCTCCTCCAATACTCGCTCCTACTGCTAGTGTCCATTGCTTCTTCGCATAATGCCGACCGGGCGTTCCAGATCCAGTGCAATAATGCCTGACACTTACACTGGTATATACAGTGTTTAATTCCGCCCGCTTTGACCCTTGATTGATACTGCAAGACTCCCAAATGTAGTACATATGAGGCAATCCTCCAAACCTAAGATTTCAGAATTCAGAATTTTGAATTCTAATGAAAGTTGGTTTGAAACATTATGCCATTTGGTTTGAAAGACTATGCGAAGGGGTACGAAACTTTTTGTCACACTGGTTTGAATAATTTTGTCGCACTTGTTTGAATAGTTTTGAAAGACACTGTACTGATGTGTACTCAGTGTGTCAGTGTCAGTGTGTCAGTGTCAGTGTGTCATTAGTGCGGTGTTTAATTTGTACTGGTGTACTGGTGTGTACTGTGCATTGGTGTGTACTGTGGGTAGCCTGTATATAACGATGTGGTATTTTCTTCCTAGTTATACATAGATTGTTGGCATTACAGTGGTAGTTATAAGGGGCTGGTGGTATTTATTGAGGTGAGGGAGTCCGGGATGTTTTGAGCCGGATATCCCGAGGTTCCAGAATTGAGGCCCGGATCTGGAACTAAGACTCGAATCTTGAACTAAGACTCGGATCTGGAACTGAGGTCCGAATTTGGAACTGACGCCCGGATTTGGAACTGAGGTCCGGAACTCCACTTGAACCGGGGGAAACCGTATTTCCTGGTACGGCCCCACATATACGCGGGCGGCCGAATTCGGTGTCGTAGTTTCACGTGCTTATGGCCTCGACAGGTTTGGCGCATCCAGCCATACCCAAAAAAAAAGGGCATTTCTCGTTACGAGGACCTTCGCGGCGCGCGATTTTTTTTCCGTCGTCTGCACGATGCGTCCGGATGTCCAGAGATAATTTTTTCATGCACGTCACTCTGTACGATGCCCTCTATATGCCGGCTTCCCTATTATCTTCGTGCATCTCCGCCTAAACTTATACCCCCGTAATGTGGGTCTTTGGGCCTATTGTCTATATGCAAGCATAACTATTTAGTACGTTCCGGCCGTAGAATCAACGGCTATTCATACGTACCAAAAAGGAACCAAGTCCGATAAGGGCCCGGACGTTAGCGGGCTGATGGCACAGAGATTTCAAAGATAACTAGATTTTACACTTTTGACGTGCCAAGACATGCACGGGCCGCGCGGTCTGCAGAAAGCCGCTACCGGCGTTAGTGATTGGCCGGGGGTCAACCAGTCACAGTGATGGAGACACATTACTTCCAGATCGGACACACCATGGTTACAGAAAAGTATGGGTAGTAAAAGTATGCAAAAAAAATAAAAAGAAAAGAAAAGAAATGAAAAACTAAGAGAGGTGGGTTTGGCGCCTGGTGCACGGATCTCTCTATCCACGGACCAGATTCGGATATCCTAGCCAATAATAACGACCGGCCACTCCCCCCCTCCCACCTCCCCCTTAAGCAGCCCATACAATAGGGCTACAATAAAAGCTGGAGGAGTGCACACAATGAATCACTAAGAGTCCCCCCAAAAATGGCCAGATGTGCGCCATTGTTCTCTCTCGGGCCCTGGCCACATGCACTCCCTCCCACGCCGTGCATGCACTCGCCTCTCTAGTGGGTGTGTGTTCATGCACATCGCGTATCCGGTTTTTACTATATATAGAGGGTCTCCCCCATGCCCTCTCTTCCTTTAACCAGTTAACCAGTTAAGCTTCCCAGGTCTCCCAGCTGCCTGCTTATCCGACTAGCTTATCCGACTAGCTTATCCGACTAGCTCATATAATCTAGCTGCTAAGCTTATCCTGACTGCTAGCTTATATATTACAGCTACTCTAGTGCTTTGTTTTGTTGGCTGTCAGTGTTAGCTACTATCCTATACTAAATTAAGCGCCCAAAATGGTCAACGTCTTTAACGTGCAGATTTTTTTTGTGGTGTTCAGAGAGTCTTTGGAGGCCGTGGTGGTTGTTTCGGTGCTCTTGGCATTTTTGAAACAGGGTCTCTGTGGCAAAAAAGATGATCCCGTCACCTATAAACGGTTGCGAAAACAAGTGTGGCTAGGCTCCATAGCGGGGGTGGTGCTATGTTTGATTATTGGATGTGCGTTCATTGGAGCTTTCTACTCGCTCAAAAATGATATCTGGTCCAAGAGTGAGGATATCTGGGAGGGAGTGTTTTGTATCATTGCTACGGTATTGATTACGTTTATGGGACTTGCCATGTTGAGAATTAATAAGATGAAGGAGAAGTGGAGAGTGAAGTTGGCCCAAGCTTTGATCAAGAAACCCAAGAATACGAAATTGGGCATTGGTCACTACACTAAGAAATACTCCATGTTCATCTTGCCATTCATCACGTGCTTAAGAGAAGGTTTGGAGGCGGTTGTTTTCGTTGGAGGTGTCGGTTTATCGTCTCCTGCTTCTAGTTTCCCTATTCCTGTGATTACGGGGTTGATTGCTGGAATCTTGGTGGGTGTTGCTCTTTACTACGGAGGTTCTACCATGTCGTTGCAGATTTTCTTGGTCATTTCCACATGTATCTTGTACCTTATCTCCGCTGGTTTGTTTTCCAGAGGTGTGTGGTACTTTGAGACTTATGTCTATAATAAGAAGACCGGAGGAGATGCGTCCGAGAACGGTTCTGGCCCTGGTACTTATGACATTCACAAATCTGTGTGGCACGTCAACTGCTGCAACCCTGAAATCGATAACGGATGGGATGTGTTCAATGCTCTTTTGGGCTGGCAAAATTCTGCTACTTATGGTTCCGTGATCTCTTATAACTTGTACTGGATCTTCATTGTCATTACCGTGGCCTTGATGTGGTATGAGGAGAAGCACGGCCACTTGCCCGGTATGAAGAACATGACCATCAATAAGTTGAACCCTATGTACTATGTCAAGGGTAAGAAGAAGAATGAGTTGACCAAGGAGCAGCAGGAGGAGTTGTTTGAAAGGGTCAAGAGGGAGAAGTTGGGTGCTGCTCCCGATGTGTCTTCGGACTGTATTTCCAATAAGGAAGTTGTTCCTGAGACTGAGCCTGAAAAGGCAATCTAACTCTAGAATTAGAGTCTACTCAATTTTAGAATTTGAGTCTACTAAACTCTAGAATTTGAGTCTACTTAACTCTAGAATTAGAGTCTACTTAACTCTGGAATTAGAGTCTACCTAACTCTAGAATTAGAGTCTACTCAATTTTAGAATTTGAGTCTACTAAACTCTAGAATTTGAGTCTACTTAACTCTAGAATTAGAGTCTACTTAACTCTGGAATTAGAGTCTACTTAACTCTAGAATTAGAGTCTACTCAATTTTAGAATTTGAGTCTACTAAACTCTAGAATTTGAGTCTACTTAACTCTAGAATTAGAGTCTACTTAACTCTGGAATTAGAGTCTACTTAACTCTAGAATTAGAGTCTACTCAATTTTAGAATTTGAGTCTACTAAACTCTAGAATTTGAGTCTACTTAACTCTAGAATTAGAGTCTACTTAACTCTGGAATTAGAGTCTACTTAACTCTAGAATTAGAGTCTACTCAATTTTAGAATTTGAGTCTACTAAACTCTAGAATTTGAGTCTACTTAACTCTAGAATTAGAGTCTACTTAACTCTGGAATTAGAGTCTACTTAACTCTAGAATTAGAGTCTACTCAATTTTAGAATTTGAGTCTACTAAACTCTAGAATTTGAGTCTACTTAACTCTAGAATTAGAGTCTACTTAACTCTGGAATTAGAGTCTACTTAACTCTGGAATTAGAGTCTACTTAACTCTAGAATTAGAGTCTACTTAACTCTAGATTTGGAGTCTACTCAATTTTAGGGCTTCTAGTCTGCCTGTCTTAGGGTTGACTAGAACCTAGAATTGAGTTTGCTGATTTATCAGCTTTGTTTAAGTCTGCTTAGCAGCGTCCAGAACCACACCTTCACAGGTACACACACACACACACACAGTGGTTCTGGATTTTATTTTAGGTCGAGCCGTTGGGTATTGGGTAATATATTAATCAAGGTCAAATTGTAGTTGCAACACATTCTTAGTTTTATTGTGGCTTAATCAATTTGGCTTAATCATGTGGTGCGGTTATATGCAGGATATTAGACTATTGTAAATTGGTATCAGGGTGAGTGCGCTATGTGTCTCCATTGCTTACAGGGATAGCATGGTAACAAGCACCTGTTTTTCATATGCACCTGTTTTTATATGCACCTGTTTTTCATATGAACCTGTTTTTATATGCACCTGTTTTTCATATGAACCTGTTTTTATATGCACATGTGGTTACTACAGCCGCCGGTAATGTGAAGATAGAGCTCCCATATATATAAGGGATTCTGGACCATAATCATCCTTTTAAATAACTCAATCAAATATCATCTGTCTGAGCATACCAAGATGCCTCCAAGATGGCTCTAAAAGCCAGACCAAAAGCCAGACCAAAAGCCAGACCAAAAGCCAGACCAAAAGCCAGACCAAAAGCCAGACCAAAAGCCAGACCAAAAGCCAGACCAAAAGCCAGACCAAAAGCCAGACCAAAAGCCAGACCAAAAGCCAGACCAAAAGCCAGACCAAAAGCCAGACCAAAAGCCAGACCAAAAGCCAGACCAAAAGCCAGACCAAAAGCCAGACCAAAAGCCAGACCAAAAGCCAGACCAAAAGCCAGACCAAAAGCCAGACCAAAAGCCAGACCAAAAGCCAGACCAAAAGCCAGACCAAAAGCCAGACCAAAAGCCAGACCAAAAGCCAGACCAAAAGCCAGACCAAAAGCCAGACCAAAAGCCAGACCAAAAGCCAGACCAAAAGCCAGACCAAAAGCCAGACCAAAAGCCAGACCAAAAGCCAGACCAAAAGCCAGACCAAAAGCCAGACCAAAAGCCAGACCAAAAGCCAGACCAAAAGCCAGACCAAAAGCCAGACCAAAAGCCAGACCAAAAGCCAGACCAAAAGCCAGACCAAAAGCCAGACCAAAAGCCAGACCAAAAGCCAGACCAAAAGCCAGACCAAAAGCCAGACCAAAAGCCAGACCAAAAGCCAGACCAAAAGCCAGACCAAAAGCCAGACCAAAAGCCAGACCAAAAGCCAGACCAAAAGCCAGACCAAAAGCCAGACTTACCAATATTCCAATGGACACTGAACTCAATGGACACTGAAAACTCTACATCTTCCTCCTCTCTTGAAGTAAACACTTCCGAAGTGTTTACATATCTTGACGAGACTATGAGGACGGTGACTGAAGGACACTGTTCACTGGACATTACACCATGGTTAATCTATGGTACAGAGTTTCAGAGTCCTAAGCTGAGTATCAGAGTGTCAGAGTCCTATATGATTATCAGAGTCCTATATGATTATCAGAGTCCTATATGATTATCAGAGTCCTATATGATTATCAGAGTCCTATATCATTATCAGAGTCCTAAAAATACCAGAGATAGAAGGGAATTTTGACCATATCCATCCTTTTAAATAACTCAATCAAATATTATCTTCCTGAGGTATACCAAGATGCCTCCAAAAGCCAGACCCACCAAAAGACCTCGTACTGATAACATTCCATTGGACACTGACAATCCCTGATCTCCTTCTCCACCTGAAGTAAACACTACTCCTGAAGTGTTTACATATCTTAATGAGACTATGAGGATAGTGTCCTTCGGTATGAATAGTCAACAGGATATCACATCATGGTTAATGTATGGTCCACCTGGTGCCATAACTAGTATGGTTGCGAAACATGTGTTGTCTAATCTACGTAGACCTCGGTTTGGTCACGTGACATCTTTAATTCTTCCAATATATCTGGCCTGGTTGAGTTCAGGTCCTTGAAAATCAGTTAAATGTGATTAGCCACACGAGTTGAACCGAAATAAGTTCTTAGTGGTTCAATCCTTTGGCGTTAGGAGGAACTACCTATTCCGGTAGTTCAAGTCACGTGATCCCTGGTTAAAGCTGCACCGACACCAAATTACAGTTTCTCCTTCATATATGTTCGTCCTGAAACCAGTACCACTTTGGTAATACTCAAAAACCTGCAAAATATTTTTAGCGGGGGCTCGATTCAATGATCTAAGTCAATTGGTCGGAACTGGATGTAAGCCCCGGAATTGGCCCTTTCCGGCCTCCATTAATTTGTGTCACGTGAGTGACCCGTGTTATGGCTTCTATATCGTCCACTACATAATTAAAGTCTCTGTGGGAGTCTATCAGGTCAATGAATACCCTTCTGGAACCCGAAACTGGCTCGATAATCCTGGAATGGCCTAGAAGCGCAGGAAAGAACTGAAATTGGAATTGGAACTGATTTGGCACGTGAGAGTCACGTGATACACTTCTAATCTGCCAGCAACAAGTCATACAGAAATCCAGCTTTACTTGAAGCCACGTACTAAAAATATTTTATATTATTGTTGATGAAGTGCTTGCATGCAAATGGCCACTTTCTTCTATTCGGAAGTTCCGACCACTGGCCTTGTTTCTCTTCTTGAGCCCCGGGCTCATACTGTTTTCATGTATCTCTGCTTAAGAACACTTTATTCTTCCCCTACCACCCCAAAAATCCAACACTTGTTCCAAGGTGGAGATTCTTGAGGTGCTTGTACTTTGATGTCGCTGTTTCCTCTTCGATCTACCGGATATTGTCCACCCCTACGATACACCCGTACACCCGTACACCTCGAAGATAAAATGTTACATTATCACTTTTCTACCACTATCAGTATTTATCTTTTTCTTTCTACTTCTCCGTGACTATCTCTATCTTTTTTCCTCTATTTCACTGGTCTATCTACTTCAGTCTGTTTTTCACCATGTATCTCAATCTCCAACACTATATCACTTTCTGTCTCACCCTCTCTCTCTCTCCACCAGACCATCAGTATTGTAGCGCGTTAGCACGTACCTTGTGGTACAGAGGAACAAATACATGATTGGACTTCAATAACATTGTCTTCTCCAAGACAATGGCCAGAGTTGGACCACAGCTAGAAGAGAGTCCCAGAGAGACTTAGCTCCAGCGAGTCCTCTCTTCAACAATACCTATTATTGTTTCATCTGTATGCAGTCATGTGAACATGCAGTAGCCACAGGTGTGTTGATTCCTAAAGCTCGTCAGACCCATGCTGCATGTTCCAACAAGTATCAGTATCTCCCTCCACTTCATTACCTTCATTGTCTATCCATTTCACACACACTCTCTCTCTGTCACTCTCTATGACTTAATCTCTCTCTCTATCACTCTCTATCGCTTAATCTCTCTCTCTATCACTCTCACAAGTTCAGCCTGCTTTTCTTTCTCTGTAACTATCTCTAGCAGCAGCTTTCAATTGAAAGATTTAGGAGAGGCCCAGTATTTTTTCGGCTGACCAATATGGTGGGAAATGGTGGTACTGGATTTCATCTCGAAGATTAAACTAATATTCGATTATCAAGGTCTATGCCAGCCAGTGACATTTTCACATCCAGTGACGGCATTCATAGCCAGTGACATTTTCAAAGCCAGTGACATTTTCAAAGCCAGTGACATTTTCAAAGCCAGTGACGGTATTAATATACCAGTGACGGTATTCATATACCGGTTGACCGAAAAGTGCTCGAGATATATCCAAACTCAATGTCTTGCAAAGAGACTGAACACAGATCATAATCAGCAGACTATTTTTGGCTGCTAAAACTGATCGTTTTAGGTATTGAACCTTGTTGGGCAGAAAATTTCGAGACTTTTGTCGCTCCTTAGGGAACGGATTGATACTTGCAGCCATGAAGGAACTTCATTGCTCAATATCGACCTCAATATTTGAACTCATATGTTAATTGACGTCAAATGTCAAGCTAGGGGCAGTTCTGATGTTAGCTTACCTTGAATCCGAAGACCAAAGTCGATAAATCTGTCTCACTGTCTCACTGTCTCACTGTCTCACTGTCTCACTGTCTCACTGTCTCACATTTTATCTCTAACTCTCTCTGTCACTACTTCACTGACATTATTTCACTAATTCACTTATTTTGGACAAATTTCCACTGTCCTACTCAAATTAGCCCACAGTACCAAAACCATACTAATCTCTTATACAATGAACATATACAGCATATGAAAGACTAGGCTGTGAAACGGTACACTAATAATAAGTTATAATAAGTTGTGTATGAAACATTGCCCACGTTCCCTTTCTTCAATGCACTTGGAACACTTCCCTCTATTCATTTTAAAAGACTTCCGTCTATTCGCTTTAAAACACTTGCTCCACAGAACTTGGGCCACTCATTCACTCATTCACTCATTGACTCATTGACTCATTCACTCATTGACTCATTGACTCATTCACTCATTGACTCATTGACTCATTCACTCATTCACTCATTGACTCATTGACTCATTCACTCATTGACTCATTCACTCATCCACTCACCCACTCACTCACTCATTCACTCATCCACTCATCCACTCACCC
Source organism: Metschnikowia sp. 00-154.1 (assembly GCA_002370645.1). Taxonomy (NCBI): domain Eukaryota; kingdom Fungi; phylum Ascomycota; class Pichiomycetes; order Serinales; family Metschnikowiaceae; genus Metschnikowia; species Metschnikowia sp. 00-154.1. The sequence goes on along the minus strand of NKZI01001544.1, from coordinate 3,314 downwards.
ACTCACTCACTCATTGACTCATTGACTCATTCACTCATTCACTCATTGACTCACTCACTCATTGACTCATTGACTCATTGACTCATTGACTCATTCACTCATTGACTCATTCACTCATTCACCCACCCACTCACCCACTCATTCACTCATCCACTCACCCACTCACTCACTCAATCTATTAACTCCGGATGTCCGTATTACTAATTGAGAACCGTCTAGAGGCATTGTGCAGGTGCCGCGGGGGCCACCACTCTTAGCGCACTCTCCCTGGCCTCACCTCGCACTCTCCTTTCTGTCGCCCTCGCAATCGCAATCGCCCTCGCAATCGCACTCCACACTTCGCACAGCAACCCCTCTCGCCACACTGAATACTATATAAATGCAGCGTCCCCCCCCTCCAGGGCCCAAATCTCTTTCCACCACTATTCTTCACTTCATCCAATTTCTCTTGCACAAAAACTCTTTTCTTACACAATTAGTCATTAAAATTATTACTAATTAGTTATAGATTGTGTTTTTGGGTGATTGCTATTTTAGTTGATTTTGTTTTATTGTGATTTATATTTTTAGTGTTAGTTGATTGTTGCTTTATGACATCGGTTTTTGTTTCAGGTGCCACAGGCTTTATTGCGCAACATGTGGTTGTTGAGCTTCTCAAAAATAACTATAAGGTGGTGGGAAGTGTGCGGTCGCAGCAAAAGGGTGATAACCTTGCACTGTTGTTGAACAATAAGGCGTTTTCTTATGAGGTGGTGGAAGATGTGGGGAAAAAGGGCGCCTTTGACCAGGCCTTGAAGAATCACCCTGAGGTGCTGGTCTTCTTGCACACGGCCTCTCCTTTCCACTTCAACGCCACGGATATCGAGAAGGACCTTCTCTTGCCTGCAGTGGAGGGCACCAAGAATGCCTTACAGGCAATTAAGAACCATGGGTCTCAGATCAATAAAGTGGTGGTGACTTCGTCTTATGCAGCCATTGGAGATGCTAGCAGAGCCAACGATCCCAACTACACCAACACCGAGGAGTCGTGGAATGAGATCACATGGGACGAGGCCAAGAAGAACAGTTTCGATGGTTATAGAGGGTCCAAGGCGTTTGCCGAAAGGGCAGCATGGGACTTTGTGGCCAAGGAGAAACCCAACTTCACAATCAACTACGTCAACCCAGTGTTTGTTTTTGGACCCCAGGCTTTCGAGGTCAAAGATACCTTGAACACATCGTCAGAGTTCTTGAACAAATACTTGGACTTGACGCCTGAATCCGAAGTGCCCACCATGAGAGGAGGTTATGTGGATGTACGGGACGTGGCACGGGCGCATTTGGTGGCTTTTGAAAAGGGCCTCTCCAACCAACGTTTGTTGTTGTACAACGGACGTTTCACCGGCCAAGATGTTCTTGATATCTTGAATGCCAATCTCCTCAAGGGCAAGTTGCCCATTGGCGAGCCCAACTCGGGAGCCAAGGCGTTTGAAAACTCCAGCAAGATCGACAATTCCAAGACCAAGGAGATCCTTAGCTTTGAGCTCATTGGCTTGAAGCAAACTGTAGAGGACTCCATCTCTCAGATCCTTGACGCAAAAAAGAAGTGAGGGACCTGGATAGATTGAAACAAAAGTCTCACTTTTTGCAGTGGCTAGTATTCAATCTGATATTGACTCAGAAGGCAGATCATTCTATTAGACCTTGTCAGTATTACCATAAGTATAACCAGTATAGCAATACACTGGACTACGGAAGAGGCATAGTGTACAGGGAAAGATACGAGATATCAAGGCCAGTTTTCTTATGATCAATGTCAAGTCAATAGAGATATTCATATTTACTGGAGATTGAATGGGGAGTGTCAGTTACTCATCAGTATCAGCTACTCATCAGTATCAGTTACTCATCAGTATCAGCTACTCATCAGTATCAGTTACTCATCAGTATCAGTTACTCCTCAGTACAGTGTTTTTCAAAACTATTGGAACTAGCGCGACAAAATGTTTCGAACCAAGAAGACAGAATGATTCAAACCAGTACCGCAAAATTAAACAAATCAATACACACAACCCCTAATAAGTTGTTGTATGCAGGATTGCAAGGAAACCAGTTCAGTTCAGTTCCGTCCGTCCGTCCGTCCGTTTTGACCCTTGAATCCCCAAATGTGGTACTACAAGATTCCTAAATGTAGTACTGCAAGACTCCTGAATATAGTACATATGAGGCAATCGTCCAGATTTAAGATTTCAGAATATTGAATTCTAATGAAAGTTGGTTTGAAACATTATGTCATTTGGTTTGAAAGACTATACGAAGGGGTAAGAAACTCTTTTGAAATATTGGTTTGGATAGTTTTGAAAAACACTGTACATGGCTGGTGTTGGAACACGCGACATGTGACTGATGAACTTGAGACCAGTACATGTGCGGGTACTGCATGCTCATGCCAAGCCATCCAGATGAAACAATGTTGGGTATTGTTGAAGAAGAGACAAGGGTAAAGTTAGGGCTCTATGGGCTCCCGTCTAGCTCTTGTCTAGCTCTTGTCTAGCTCTGGTCTAGCTCTTGTCTAGCTCTGGTCTAGCTCTTGTCTAGCTCTGGTCTAGCTCTTGTCTAGCTCTGGTCTAGCTCTTGTCTAGCTCTTGTCTAGCTCTTGTCTAGCTCTGGTCTAGCTCTTGTCTAGCTCTGGTCTAGCTCTGGTCTAGCTCTGGTCTAGCTCTTGTCTAGCTCTGGTCTAGCTCTTGTCTAGCTCTGGTCTAGCTCTGGTCTAGCTCTTGTCTAGCTCTGGTCTAGCTCTTGTCTAGCTCTTGTCTAGCTCTTGTCTAGCTCTGGTCTAGCTCTTGTCTAGCTCTGAGCATTATTTTGGAGAAGACAATATAGATGAGGGAGTTTGACGAAGGAGAGAGACCGTTTGGAAGTTTCCAGGATTAACTATATAAAGCAAGGATCCTGCTCAGTGTTGAGCGGTATCAATTGTGAAACAGAGATCACGAACTCACTACTTTACATAGCAATAGAGTTACAAGACAGATGACAGAACTGATTCCCCAAGTCGCTCATTTGAGAGAGTTATTGCAGTCCAACTATATAACGGTTCCTGTATACCAATTGGTATATGCTAACGTTCAACAGCTGGTAGGTGCGAGGTAGGAGGCAGGTAGGAGGTTGGTAGGAGGCAGGTAGGAGACTGAGTGGAAGGCCGTTAATAATGTCAGTGTTCGTGTCAGGCAAAGAGGTTTCATAACAGCACAATAGGTAAGTCACTACCTAAGATATACAAATATGAGCACTGATCCTGATCAGGTATGCGATAGCTTGGCGGAATTGGCCGG
>NKZI01001542.1:0-42288 GCA_002370645.1 Metschnikowia sp. 00-154.1 | reverse complement strand
GTCTAGCTCTGAGCATTGTTTTGGAGAAGACAATATAGATGAGGGAGTTTGACGAAGGAGAGAGACCGTTTGGGAGTCCCCAGGAATAACTAATAAAGCAAGGATCCTGCTCAGTGTTGAGAGGCATCAATTGTGAAACAGAGATCACGAACTCACTACTTTACATAGCAATAGAGTTACAAGACAGATGACAGAACTGATTACCCAAGTCGCTCATTTGAGAGAGTTATTGCAGTCCAACTATATAACGGTTCCTGTATACCAATTGGTATATGCTTACGTTCAACAGTTTGAATCGTTTTGTCGCACTGGTTTGAACCATTTTGTCGCACTAGTTTGAATAGTGTTGAAAAACACTGTATATGTTTCTCTGTGTCTCTCTGTCTCTATATGTCTCTCTGTCTCTATGGCTCTCTCTCTATCACTCTCCACCAATCCGTGTGTTTTATTCTTTAATTCATATATTCCTGATTGATTATATGTTCGTTGATGGTTCCTAAAAGAGAGGAGCCAGAGGAGCTTAAATACCTTTGAGAGAAACGTGGCATCATAAAACTCTTCATCAGAATAATGATGATGACTGTTCTAGAATATTCTGAAGGACCATCACTGTACAAATTGTTAGGATCGAACGGAGTAGGCTACATAATACCTCTATGGGAAGGGTCCTGCATATAGTGGATCTAACAATCTAGATGTCTGTCTATGTCTCTCTATATACAGTGTTTTTCAAAATTATTCAAACCAGTGTGACAAAATGTTTCGTACCCCTTCGCACATCCTTTCAAACAAATGGCATAATGTTTCACACCATTTTTCATTAGAATTCAATACTCTGAAATCCTAAATCTGGACGACTGCCTCATATGTAATACATTTGGGAGTCTTGCAGTACCAATCAAGGGTCAAAACGGACGGACGGACGGACGGAACTGAACTGAACTGAACTGGGTTCCTTGTTATCCTATATATAACAACAGCTTAGGGGTGTACGAAACTTTTTGAATTATTGGTTTGAAACATTTTTCTAGTGTGGTTCGAAACATTTTGTCGCGCTAGTTTGAACCATTTTGTCACACTGGTTTGAATAATTTTGAAAAACACTGTACTGAGGAACGGATTTTTGATTGGACTTCATTAACTCTACCAAAACAAGGACTTTGGTAATCATGTTTGTCTTCTCCTTTGTAACTCTATTGCTATGGAAAGTAGTGAGTTCGTAACTTCTGTTTTTCTATTGATACCACTAAACCTAGGGCGGGATCCTCTATATATATAGTTGTCCACGGAACTCCTAATCCGATCTCTCTCCTTCGTCAATCTCTCTCATCTACATTGTCTTCTCCAAACAATGTCCCAGAGCTAGACGAGAGTCCAACGAGTCCAACGAGTCCAACGAGTCCAACGAGTCCAACGAGAGTCCAACGAGTCCACCGAGAGTCCAACGAGTCCAACGAGTCCAACGAGGCTTAGCTACCTTTGTCTTCCTTTAATAACACCCAACATTTGTTTCATCTGGATGCCTTCACAGGAACATGCAGTACTTGAACATGTGCAGTTCCCTCATGCTCATCAGTCATGTGTCGCATGTTCCAACAATGAGCGCGTTACTGTACTAGCCCACGGCTTGCGGGGTAGAAAGCAATCAGTTTTCGCAGCAATCAATTATACCAACAATCGTTGCAGTGGGGAAGGAAGAATCTCTCCATTATATAATGGGGACTTCGCCCCTTTCTATTATTAATAACTTTAATTTACATCAACTGCCTGAGGTTTACCAAGATGCTTCCAAGAACCAGACCCACGAAAAGATCTCGTATTGATAATATTTCAATGAGCACTGACAACTTTTCTCCTCGTCCTCCTCTCCTGAATTAAACACTTTTCTGAACTAAACACTTTTCTGAACTAAACACTTTTCTGAACTAAACACTTTTCTGAACTAAACACTTTTCTGCACTAAACACTTTTCCTTTCAACCTATGTTTTAGTATATGTATTGATATACAGGGACATGTAAGTTGTACCTTACAAGACCAAAGTAGGTTAGACGGTGCGAGGCTGGTGAAGAGTTTGTTGTACTTTGTCATCTAATAACTCATAAATTGGAAGGATTATCTCTAAACTATACTCGACCCACAACCTGGTCTCCTCTTCTCCCCTTTCTTCGGTTCACCGCCCGCTCCCTTTTTCGCGGGACGTCGTTCACTCTCCGTCTATTCCTGCATATCACTGTTTCATCTGTCCTGCTTACATGCAGTCACCTGGAACATGCAGTACATCAGAGATGTACTGATTCCTCATGTTCCAACAGAGTTTTCACCCACTAGGGACCTGCACACGGTGCACCGCTGGACTGCATATAACACATCCTTGAGGTACTCTGATTCCGTACACGCCAGGTACTTGTTGACATTTCCTGAATTAAACACTTTTCCTGAAATGTTTACATATCTTGATGAAACAATGAGATCAATGTCTTATAGTATTAGTCAATCACTGGACGTTACTCCATGGTTAACTGGTCCTCCTGGTGCCGCAATTGTCGTTGCGGATCTGACGTTAACACATCTGTATGGAACATACAGTACATCTTTTTGTAAAGAAGATAACGCCAGATGCGCAACGAAAGTTGCGCCACTACGACGTCTGGTAATTAACCAGGGTGTAACATCCAGAGGATGTTTCATACTATAAGATACTGACCTCTTAGTTTCATTAAATATAACACTTCTGGAAAAGTGTTTACTTCAGGAGAAGATTGAGAAGAGGTGTCTGTGTTCGTCGAAGTATTATCAATAAGAGATCTTTTGGTGGGTCTGGTTTTTGGAGGAATCTTGGCATACCTCGGGCAGTTGGCATACCTCGGGCAGTTGGTATACCTCGGGCAGTTGGCATACCTCGGGCACTTGGCCTACCTCGGGCACTTGGCATACCTCAGACAGTTGGCCTACCTCGGGCACTTGGTATACCTCGGGCAGTTGGCATACCTCGGGCACTTGCCCTACCTCGGGCAGTTGGCATACCTCGGGCACTTGCCCTACCTCGGGCAGTTGGCATACCTCGGGTACTTGGCCTACCTCGGGCACTTGGCATACCTCAGACAGTTGGCCTACCTCGGGCACTTGGTATACCTCGGGCAGTTGGCATACCTCGGGCACTTGGCCTACCTCGGGCAGTTGGCATACCTCAGACAGTTGGCCTACCTCAGACAGTCGATGTTAATTCAAGTTAATATTGATAGAATGGAGCAGTTGCACCATTTTATATGTGGGGATTTTTCTTCCATTGTCTAATTTATTGTCTTCAACAATTGATTGTCTAGGAAAACTGATTGTCTGATATTTCGCTAGCCCGTGAATATCTGAGCACGCTCTCTCGATCGCTGTTTAACACTTTTTTGTACTGTGTCCTCCTCATGGACCACCCACTAATACTCAATTACACACCAGCTGTTAGATTCTTGAATACGTCTAATACTGGGAGTTATATTCTTGAATACGGCTAATTCTGGGAGTTATATTCTTGAATACGTCTAATCCTGGGAGTTATATTCATGAATACGTCTAATACTGGGAGTTATGTTCATTCATTGATGGCTTCCCAATAAGTGGGAATCCGAGTAGTTTGTGTAGCTAGCCAGTAAATACCAGAGTGAAGCGGAGCGGTGAAACGCCATGTCACGAGGTAAAGTGAATCGATGAAGCCAAGTCACGGGTTAAGATGCCATGGATGAGTCACTGGCATTCGTAAGCTCGAAAGATACCTCTTTGGGTAGTGCGTCTACCAATTGTAGGTCTAACACTAGCCTATACTACTAATACTGTTAGATCCACTATAGCTAGAACATTACCTACAGAGGTCTTATGAAGCCTACTCTGTCCGATCCTAATATTGGCCAGGCCTTCATTATTCGTAGTACTATGATGGTTGATATGGAGTTTGCAATGCTATTGTTCTGGTGAAGAGTTTTTTTTGAAAGGTAATAGGAAAGCACTAGCAGTATAGTATAATAGATTTAGTGGAGTAGAGTGGAGTAGCATGATATGATAATACAGTACCGTGAAATTCTAGTAGTATACTATTGTAGAGTAGTACTAGACTCCTGATGGAGTACTTCAAGCAAGCAGAGTAGTACTAGTAGAGTCCTACTATACAGTACTAGATGGTGTTACATTAATACTAGCCGTGCTAGAGAGTATTACATTATCACTAGGATAGTGCTTCTAGTAGAGTAGTAGAGTAGAGTAGTAGAGTAGTAGAGTAGTGGAGTAGAGTAGTAGAGTAGTAGAGTAGAGTAGTAGAGTAGTAGAGTAGTAGAGTAGAGTAGTACAGTAGTACAGTAGTAGAGTAGAGTAGTAGAGTAGAGTAGTACAGTAGTACAGTAGTACAGTAGTACAGTAGTAGAGTAGAGTAGTAGAGTAGAGTATAGCAGCTGGTGTTAGATGCTTACCTCTCTGTTCCACTTGTTCTTATGAAGGCCGGCCCCTTGGACAATAAGGAAGTTTAAAGACAATATTATGGGCAGTGCACGACCCTTGTATTTATTGTCTATGCTACACAATCAGAAAAAAAGTGTAGAGCTAATGCATAATATTATTGTTTTCATTAAAGATTTCAGTAATAAAGAGTAATGGATGCAATGGAAAAATTTTGGTTTCGAAATAGTTGGATGTGTATATGCAGGACCATGTCTTTGAATCAACCTCGCCCTTTTTGTGTCGTGTTTCAATCTATTTTTGGGAATAATTCTTTTATATTCACGATCATTCTTCAATTTCTGATCTTGTTAGTTGAAAGGCTAAACATGTCATGATTTCTTGGGCCAGGAGTGTCTCAGTGTTTGCAATAAAGAACAAAATGGTCATGAAAAATGAAAAAAAAGGAGAGCAGATGAGGAAAATTTCAGAAAGGAACTATTTAGATGTATTGAAAGGTGAAAACTTTAAAGAAAATGAAGTCCCTTTTATAGACAATTTTCATTGACCCGTTGATCTGTTTTGTGACTACTTTGCACTGGAAGAGTCAAGCTAATATTATGAATCGCATAGTGAATTCTGATTAGTGACTCCGATTTTTTTATCTCCAAGAGATGTTGCAACCGAGATCATCATCTGATCAAGCCAGAAAACGCAGAGATAATACTGAAGCCATTAATTAATTATTATATGATTACAGCTCCACTCTGACCATGACAATGACAATGACTATGACTATGAATATGACTGTGACAATAAATATGCTTATGACAATGAATATGACTATAGTGTGGAGTAGAGTATCAGTATAAAGGAGTATAAAGTTTAGAGTTTATAGAGTTTATAGAGTTTAGAGGTATAGTGTAGAGGAGTAGAGTGTGAGTATCACTTTCAGTATAAGTATCAATATAAGTAACAGTATCAGTATAGGTATCAGTTACAGCATCAGTATCAGTTACAGTCACAGTCACAGTATCAGTCTTTGTGTCTTTTGCAAAGAACAGTTCCATTGGAGGCCTTTGCGTCCGTGAGGTCCGTAAAGACCATACCCACCTGACACAAACCCAAAGACTGGGCCACCTTGTCCACTATTTCCTCATCTTTCCACTCAAGCAAAGTAATTCCGTCCAACTCGCCAGATTGAGGGGGCTCGTAGATGGCTTCCACCACAGCCTTTATGCCAAGCGGAGCCTTGTCGTAGCGTTCGTAGCGACCATAGAGAACACCGTACCTCTGGGTTCCGGATTTTCTCCACGTGTCAATGAACTTATTGAGAATGTTGAAATCAGCATACTCTAGGTTGTCCACCATTCTGAATTTCTGCTGTTGGAGCGTGATGGGTGCAGGCTGGCACTTGGAGCAGATTCCCTTGGGGTATGTAAGCCGCTCTAGGTCCTCTCTTTGAGGAACCATTAACGAATTCAAGTTTAGGTTAACAAACGTTATCAAAGAACATAACAAACACCGACTATTGAAACTATTGACAAGGCCTTACCACTCACTACTACTCCATAGTAGTCTTTCTTTTTTCTTTTAGAAATCGAAGAAATATAGTAGTTATTCTTAGTAGTATACTCGTGTGAGTGAGGTTCCCACGAACATACTGGAGATGCCGAAGATGTCAAGGATGCCGAACATACTGAAGATGCCGAACATACTGAAGATGCCGAAGATTATTCAAAAAATAGTGCTGATCCCATGATGATCACATCTTATTAACCTCAAAACATCAAGGCTATTCATGCTCAGAAATTGTCAACAAGCACCTAACATGTACGGAGTCAAGGTACTTCGTAGTATGTTGTATGCAGACCAGTGATGCACTATGTGCAAGTTACTGGCTGGTGAAAGATTTTAACCCGCCTCACAACTCATATAGATCTCTGGCCTTGTAAGTCACAACTTAAATATTCCTGCAGAATAATATTTCTCGACGTATGTTGAAAGAAATCCAGGAATTACACATATTCAAAGGTCGTGCGCGCCTCATAATATCACCAGTGAAAACTCTCGCATCCACCTCAACTCTTTCCATTCCCCTCATGCTTCCCTATGCTCCCACCCAGACCACGTCGTATACCGCCAGTGACCACCCGCACGTAAACTTCCACGAACCCGTTCTGCGGCTGACGCTTTTCAAAACTCCCGCCCACAAAGCCGTGTATGAGAGTTTGGGGGAAGTGTACGCCATTATATGCACCACCCAGACCGTCGAGACGGCCTACACCCGGGATTACATCACAGACAAGGAGAAGTACACCGCCACCATTCTTCGGCTCGTCAGCCAATATAAGGTACTTCTCCTGGGGCTCCAGAAACAGGACGGAGACCATGGTCGTGTGGTGCACGAGATTCTCCCCCGACTTTCGTCCGACGGGTCCGATTTCCTCCCTGTTTTCTGCCTCCAATTCGGCCTCGAGTGTCCCTTGGCCATTGACAGACTCCTGCAGGGAGTGCCAGCCACCATTGAGCAGATGGGCCTGAAATTTGAGGATAAAGTCGATGTTCCTAAAGTCGACGGACTTATATCCCCAGCTACCGATACCAGTTCCGGTTCCGGCGCCCGTTTGGTCGCTGAAGCAACAGGTAATTTCATCACGCTTATGGATGCTTTGAAATTGGACTATAATTCCAAAAGCCAGCTCCATCCACTTCTAAGCAACTTGGTGATTTCGCTCAATGAACTCATTCTGAAGGAAACAGAGGCTCCGGTAGAGTTTGCGTCCAAACCCAAGCTTGTGAGCTGGCTCATTAAGTTGAATGGGCTTTCGGACACGGAGACATTGACTCAGGCCGAATGTGACGAGTTCTTGGAGCATGTGGACATGGCTTATCATGGTTTCTATGATTCTCTCTAGTCATCAAGATCTTGTGACATAATAGTTCCAATTTCATGGTTTTGGTACTGGTGGTTGGATTTGAATGTTAGTAGTGGCATTTGAAAAAATGGTTTTTGTTATAGGAGTGGGCAGTAGTCAGAACTGAAGACCACCAGATAGGAATGCCTTAAAAGCGTTCGGACCAACTAGTATAAATCGAGGATTTGGAAAAGCGAATGTTGGTGACGATGAACTATTGGATGTGGATGGATATCTGGTAGTAGGCTATTCCATAATATTAACCACCGACAGAATAGTCAACTGTCTTTGTAATGATCTCGAATGTTAATTGAATTAGCAGCATGAATGTTTGACGTAGAACCAAATCACAGTGGTAGATAATGGTCTATATCTCTGAACCATTAGTTGAGCTTGAACAGAGTGTATATTGAGGTATTTGTTCACTGGATTGAAAGCTGGGAAGGCAAGAAGGACATATCCTAAGTTAGTATATATTGTAGAGCAGAGCTTTGAGGAAGCACTACACCTGGTTCCCAAATGACTGTTTGATGCCGAGATCTGGAACAAAACGGGGAAATATCAAAAGGAAGACCAAGGGAAGATCAAGAAAGACCAAATGAAGTTCAACAAAATGAAAAAGGAATCGAGAAAGACTTAGGAAATTCTGGTGATCGATTCATAGACAATCAAATATGTAAAAAAGCCTTAGCCAAAAATACAGCCAAGTATTTCTTCCGGAAACTGCAACACATACTTCCGTTGTTAGACATGTCTTTGTCGTTAAAAGAGTATCAGAACATTTGTCAGAAGATGGTCAGTGTTCCACCTGTATCATCTAACATCCCAATGATCCGTGTATGAAAATACCCAACTCCAAGTGGCTCTTCCTTGAAATGGCTAGGGTCCCTTAAAATTGTCTCCAAGGTCTCGAAATCATAGTTGAAGAAATCTCATGGTTTCGCTGACTGAGTGCCTTGGCATATTTTATGAAGACAAGAAATCACCAGAAGAAATGAATGCTAAACGTTCACATATATTGACATAATATGAATCACGTATGGCCTCCAAATATTATTCAAGAAAGAGCTCAAACAGATTCTGACGCTCTAGACCCGCGCAATTTCCAAAAACTCGAATTTTAGAAACTCGAATCAGGCCTTAAAGATTAGTCTGTGGTAAGTTGAGTCCATCCCAGTGAGGAAAGAAAGAAATGTCGTAGGCAAATGGAAGGAGGAAAGAGATGTCATGAGCAAAAGAGACCAGGAGAGAATGAAATGTCGTAAGCAAAAGACATTAGGAGAGAAAGAAACATCGTGAGCAAAAAAAAAAGGAGTAAATTAGTGAAGAAAAAAGTAGGGGCGAATTTGGGGGGAGAGGCTCGCCTTTATATCCTTTTCGTTCTCACCCCGCCCTGTTTATTTGCAGCCACCAGGTATGCAGGAGTGGCGACCCGCGAGAAATATATAAGGAACCGCATCCCACCCACATTTCATCGGTATCCACCACAACATGAAACAATGAGTTGCCTACAATGACCTCCACTGCTGATTTGCATTTGACAGAGATGGGAAATATTTTCACTTGTGGCATGTAAACGTTGCCTGCCATGCCTAATTTGGCAGTCACTTCAGAAAAAGCCTCTAATGCTTTCAACTAAGCACTGTTCATGGTCTTGGTGACTTTGTTATTGACACTGATGAGCTCATTCTCTTCTGAATAATGCATAGCTTTGTGAATAATCTCCCGGCGCAAAAAGGACTTGCGTTCTTTGCCCATGACATTGAACTCGCTGTTTAAACCGGCCATCTGCTTTTCCAAGTCGGCCAAAACCGGCTCATGGCCCTCTTGATCTATTGTATGGGTTTTTTGTTCAAGCCGAGCCGAAATTAGGCTGGGTGTATCTGTTTTTGCCTTGATGATGGTCTCTATCAACTTGAATTTCTTGTTTCTGTCGTGGATGTGCTTTTCAAGCGATGGAATCTCTCCATTGAGCCAGTTGTGTCGTTCTTTTTTTAAGGAGAAGTGCTGGTAGACCGTTGCAGTGATTAATCGTCCGTGAATTTCATCTTAAGCTTAGATTCTTTTTCCTTGACAGATGCTAGCTGATGTAAAAGCAGCAGAGGGCAGACCTGCTTGTTGCTTTTAACTAACAGATTACAAGCATTGTTTTTATCTCTCCTTTCGTGGACTGCTTTAGAAGACTATCACAAAGTATTGGAGAAACCCAGCTTACCACTTCTTTGGTAATAATTACTTCCATGACCTGCTGTTGGTCCGCAGTGGTTTAGGCAAGATCAAGCTAGATGATTTTGAGCCTTGAAGTCAACTTATTAATTAAGGAATGAAGGGTCTAGCACGTGGTCTCACGTGAGTTTAACAAAGCAATAATCAAATGAGAATTCCCCTTTTTCATTATTAAAAAAGAAGCAAATACCACTCAAGAAGGCCACTTGAAAAGACTGGACAACTGGATGATGTACCGATGGTATCACAGGATCACATAGTTGTCATATATTGACTCGCTGGCTACTGAATTATTGCTTACTGCTATGGCAACTAAGGACTACTGACTACTAATGACTACTACTTACTGAGTACTGGCTACTAACTACCTTGCTGACCACTGACTATTGCTTTTTGGCTACTGCATTCTGGCTATTGCTTACTGCTATACGGATACTAAAGACTACCATTGATACAGCTTACTGATATGTGACTACATCCGACATATGCTTTACAGATTAGTGCTGGCTTAGTGTTTACTGAGCTTTTACTTGGTGATTATTTGGTGCTTAATAAGTGCTTATTTAGTTCTGGGTGATCATTTACTACCAACTGACTAATCACTGGTTACTAGGTCCCTGCTTGCTGACTGCTGATTATTGACTACTGCTTGACTTCTTCCTGACAAATTACTAGCTGCTAGTTCCTGTTTGCTTGTTAATGACTACTGATTACTGACTACTACCTCTTGACTACTTCTTACTGACTCCTGACTTTCATTGACTCCCCACTTTTATTGACTCCCCACTTTTATTGACTCCCAACCTTCATTGATCATGCTGTTATTGACTACACTTTCATTTATCATGCTGTTATTGACTATTTTTGATTAATGCTGACTGCCTTACCATTGACTAACCTTTTATGGAATGTGTTACAGCCACTATAGTCAAAAAACCATACAACATATCCCAATCTGCTACATGGACCAGAATACCTGAAATTTACCATTGACCTTCCATAACTCGGGCTAGTCCATATAATAGGTCCCAATAAATCCTCGTGGAATCATTAACCAGAAATCTTATTAACCGAGTATTAAGACGAGGGAACAGATTACACGAAATATTCGAAATATTCAATTCAAAGGTGTTTTTTTCGAAACTGAACGGGCAACCCAATATGGAGATAGAGGGCAAATTTATATGAAAATAGAGGGGTCTTTTATCTTGGCCATGTTCCTGCTGTGATGAAGAGAAACCGAAATTGAATTATTCGTCGTGCCCAGCTCATAATGAAACTGTATATTTCTACTAACCCTTGCGTGTATACCAGTACAGAACTAATACTTTCAGTCAGCAAGAAACTTGATTGCGGGAATATGGGGTGGTATATTGTGTGATTTAAAGTGGACTTTGACGAGCCAAGCGTATAATGACCTGAGGCACCAATGGCCAGTGAATGAATCATGAGTCTGTGGATATTGTAATCCCAAAGTGATTGGTATTCCAAATCAATGAAGTTCTGCATTCCAAATTCGGTCATTGCAATAGAATCTCAATTACCGAGTCGGTTCCCCAAAAATCGGTCCCAAAACATTAACTAGCTAATCAGCTAGTATTATCAGCTAAGTGACCAATAGTACCAATACCACCAATTGCGTCATATCAACGTCATTCAGCTCAGCAATCGATAGTACTGATATCAATAGCACTATCAAGTAAGTGACGAACAGAGTGAGTACCACCGATCACATCTGATCAATACCATCAGTCACTATTACCATCAATGGTATCAATGGTCAATGGTCAATGGTCAATGGTCAATGGTCAATGATCAATGGTCACAGTGTCAATGGTCAATGGCCAATGGTAAATGGTCAATGGTAAATGGTCAATGGTCAATGGTATTAGTTCAGAGCAAAGCGGATCACTTGCAGTATTGATCAAACAATAGACTCGATTTGCTCGGCATAGCTCAAAACATTCTTAATGATGGCCGCATTGTCCGAAACCGAATTGGAGGTTTGTTCAGCCACAAAATACACCACGCCGTTTTCAAAGTTCCAATGGGCTGCATCCAACAGTTCCTTTACCGACGCTTCAAAGGCAGAGTCAGAGCTTTCCTGTGGATAGTACAACAACGTCTTACAGTTAGACACTGGAATGGAGGCATTTGTCTTCTCCAAAGAACGAGCAATCTCAAAGCGCAAAGTGGTGACCAAACTATCCTTGAAATGGTGGAATTCCGGACATGGCACCAACGAGTCGTTCTGTAACACTTTCCAGACCTTCAAGTAATTGCCTTCCATCAAATTGCGCTCAAACTCAATGGGGTAGCGCAAGAACTGGTCCTTCTCCACATTGACCAACGGAGAACTGTAGATGGATTCCAACTCAATGTGGAATTGCAGCGTCAGCCCTTGCGATAGCAAGTATAGCAAGTTCAAGGCTATGACCTTGGTACGATCAGTATTGAGTTCCCCTTCTGAGTGTAACTTGAAGCACGAGTAAAACGGCGTCAAACTCAGGAAGTAGTTTTCAAACACCGTATATTCTTTGGAAAGCAACAGCGAAAGGGCACCGATTTCAAGGAGCCGCTCAGCCACCTTTAAATCGTTGATTTGGTCAGCAGTCGCGGTGTTCAGAGGCAACGGTACCAAGAGATTGTGCTTAACAAGCTCAACCTTGACGGGAGTCAATACCTTGAGGCACTGAACATAGTCGCTTTGATCAAAGAGATGGTATAAGTCCTGGGAGAGTTTGGAGAGGGCCATGGCGGACGTAAAGATGGAGAGTGGCGTTATGTGTTGAGGTGTATATATAGAGTGAGTATTGGGTTGGGAATGATTATCGCGCGCGGTGTACGGGTCCACCCACCACCAGATTTCCGTCGTCTACTTCTCTACTTGTCTACTTGTCTACACAGACCACACGCTACCTAGATAGATTCACCTAATCTTGAAGTAATATGGGCTGTAATATTGTTGGCGCTAGCAAAAGTTAGAATTAGTATGCGACCTGGGGCTTTAGCCTGCATTCACGAGTTGTGTAAGCTTCTAATGGGCTTGGCAATAACAGGGATCTTCCAGGCACGATGACCTAACGGTGTTTTGGGAGATTCTGAAAGGCTACTGTCATCTTGGATGGGGAGTAGGGTTATACGCTTTGGTTGGAAGACAGTATTCATACAGTAACAAATAGTGAGTTGGCCAGTATAATAACGGATAGTTAGACGGTAACAGATATAGTGGCAGATACAGTAGCAGACAGTAGCAGATACAGTAGCAGATACAGTAGCAGATACAGTAGCAGTACGTTCCAGTCATACAGTGACTGACACTCAGACAGTGACTGACATTTAGACAGTGACTAAGATCAACACAGTAACAGTCATAAACTAGTAACAGGTAGGTGTTATGTTCTTTTAATACATTTATGCCTAAACTCTTATATTCGTTGATGGTTCCTCAAAGAGAGGAACCGAGGTGGTTTATATAACTTTGAGAGAAACGTGGAACCGAAAAACTCTCCACCAGAACAATGGTAGGGATTGTTCTGGAATATTCGAAAGGGGCCATCTATGCACGAAGTGCCCTGATGGCCAAACGCCGTATCACCATTGTAACAATCGGACTGAGAGGCTTCATAATACCTTCATAGGTAGGGCCCTGCCTAAGGTGGATCTAACAGTAGGTATAATTCTAGGTTGGTGGATCCAGCACATACATATATATATATATACGTGTATCCATATGCTACAAGACTATAAATTTGGATCAAAGAAATCTTCAAAAAAAGTGAAAGACGTAAAAAAACTTCGAGAGAAAACACCAAAGTGTTTAGAGAAATGAAAGTTTTGCGCAGTGAGTTTTGAGACCACCGTGTATGAAGGCTCTTTAATGAAATCAAGTTTAAAAGCGTCGTCGATAAAACGGTTTGAAGTAAAAAATGTTCTTGCGCGTTAGATCAGGCGTCTGTTAGGAAACGGAAGCCTATTAGGATACTGAGATTGAAAACCAGGGAATCCATTGTGGTTGGCTTATCAAATCAAAATCACCAAGCTGGAACCACCATAACCATCAGCACCGATTGAGATCATAATAGTCATAAAAGTCCCCAAATCCACCCAAATTCCAAAACCCAAAGCCAAACCAATAACTTTCAAGATTCCCATATGTCCATATCCAATATCCATATCCAATATCCATATCCAATATCCATATCCAATATCCATATCCAATATCCATATCCAATATCCATATCCAATATCCCATAAATCCCATATATCCACTACCCAGGAAACCAATAGCTATATCCATAACTATAACCATCATCTACAATAACCCGAGTCCCAATCCAAAGCGTTCGAATGTACTAATTTTGACATTATTAATATCGAATGTACTAATCATGAATACACTAATTACAAATCTACTAATTTACAACCCCGAATTTAGGATATTAGTATAAATAGGATGACTACCACAATGGGAACTACTCCACTCTAAATAGAGTATTCTGTACTATCTTCTCTTGCTAATCCGGATTCTACTACTCATATTTACTTTTTAGTCTGTTATTGTCTTCTATAGTCATTTATAATTAGTCTGGAGAAATTCTGCTATAGAACTAACCTAAATTTGCATCAAGCTTATTAGTAGTATACAAAGTATTACTATTAGTAGTCTCTAAATAGTACTAGACCTCATTTGCTGTAATTACTATTATGACTGGATATGTTTTGGCTCTGAATTAGTTTAACTGATCTCAATACACAATTTGAAGACTTTAATTTCCTTTTAGCGGGTAAGCACGCGCCAAGCGCGTGAGCGTAGCTTACAAATAATCTCACTACAGAAAATCGCCCCTCCGCGGTCGCATAACGAAGTATCCCGGTCGGGTAACTCTTGCATATAACGTGCATACGTTTCATGTTCATGCAGGGTTGCATACACTAAGTGTATATAACAGGGAGGTTTTCCTCCCCTTGAATATAATTAGCCAGGGAGTTCCTTGTCTATTCTAGGTTCAATACATACCATGATAAACTATAGGACGTAAGTAATATGTTCGACATATAAGACTAACAGCTTGAGTGCACTGTTAAGTCCTTACAGCGTTCATGGAGTCAATGTATCAGGAGCTTCAATATCAATCCGGTTTTTTGTTGGTTTTCGATAAGTGATAAGAGTCTTGACATAATAGTAATATAGATCAAGCTTTTTGAAATCCGAACCAGGGTTTCCAACAACGTATTGAATCAAGGGATTGCCTGACATCTTGCACTCTTCGCAAATGACTTCAGTGGATGGACCATTCAAAGAAAATGTGTCGAACCTTGTCCAAAATTGCAGTATAGTAAGGGATACCACAAAGAGGACAAATGGATATTGAAACTATGTGTTGTAGAGTAAATGTGTTGTAGAGTAAAAGTGTTGTAGAGTAAAAGTGTTGTAGAGTAAAAGTGTTGTAGAGTAAAAGTGTTGTAGAGTAAAAGTGTTGTAGAGTAAATGTGTTGTAGAGTAAATGTGTTGTAGAGTAAATGTGTTGTAGATCATTTCCAAGATGAAATAATTTAACGTAATCATAAGGATGATAAATCCACATTGTTTTCTTGAACTTCATTCAGTATCTCGACCAACCTCTTG
This sequence comes from Metschnikowia sp. 00-154.1, assembly GCA_002370645.1. Classification (NCBI taxonomy): domain Eukaryota; kingdom Fungi; phylum Ascomycota; class Pichiomycetes; order Serinales; family Metschnikowiaceae; genus Metschnikowia; species Metschnikowia sp. 00-154.1. Next base: position 27,097 of record NKZI01001542.1, on the reverse strand, counting down.
TACCCGCAAGATCTTTGATGGTAGCACTGGTCACCAAATAATTATAATAGACCTTTGATTGCTTTCGTCGACTCTTAAAGATCGCATCGGTCAACATTCGGTCTTTATAACGCACAGGAGTGTCCGTATAAGGATCTTGAACATTCTGAATGAGGTCTTTTCTCAATTGTAAGATGTAGGCTCCTATTTACTCGGCATAGTCTTCCCATTGGTGTCGAAATGATCGTGAGAACTTCTTCGCTCCTAGAATCGTCTTGGTAATGTAGAAATAAGGAGCCATATACTCTCTGGCATAGTCCGGAAGTCCTTTCAGGATGGAAGACATCTTTCCATGAAAATAATCCTTTTTATACTGCGAGTGCTCTTCAATGTCCGTCAAACAAAAAGCCCACCATATGAAGATTCATACCTGTTCTCCACGAAGAAGGCTATGAATAAATGGTTTATTCTTCAAATAAAGTATAGAGGATACCTGGATGTTCTCCCCAAAAATAGTGAAGAACCAGTTGTTGTCCTCAACCAAAACTTTGTGAATTAAACCAGCTCTGAGACCTCCCAATTGCATTTTGATGTCAATGACACCAAAACCACCATGTTCAATCCTTGCAAAGATCTTGTCATCCCCAAATTTTAACGGGTGTACGGGTTTATGCATGAGGACCTACTTTTCAACTAACCCTACTGTTCTGTTCTTTGTAACGTATGTTGCCCAAACTTGTATTCGTTGATGGTTCTTCAAAACGAGGAACCGGAGCGGCTTATATAACTTTTGAAAGAAACGTGACATCGAAAAACTTTCCACCAAAACAATGAGAAGTATTGTTCTGGAATATTGGAAAAGGGCCTCTGATTCCCGAGTTGTCACAATGACCAAATGTCGTGTCATGGCATTTGTAGTAGACAATACTAGAATCGGACATTGTAGGCTCCATAATGTATCAATAAGTAGTGTTCTACCTATTGTGGATCTAGCACCTACTTCTTAGTAATCCTACTTTTTAGTAACCCTACTCCTTAGTAACCGTACTTGTCCAGTAACCATACTTCTTACTAACCCTCTTCTTACTAACCCTCTTCTTACTAACCCTCTTCTTACTAACCGTACTCTTGTATACTCATTGGTTGAGTATGTTCTAACTTTCTCATAGCTATAAATACTCTTATATATTGTTAAATTCTTGTGAAACGTTCATTTACTAAGATAATTTTGTTGGTTGATGATTCCTTAAAACGTGGGAATCAAACTACTTGAGTAGTTGGTGGTGAAGTTAGCAGTTAGCGTATTCTATGGATTATTGCTAAGACCTTGCGGGAAAACTCTTCACCTTTTATCCTGAACTTTGGGTTTATTTCATTCTTAACCTGGACTTTGGGTTTATCACATTCCACCGTAATGCTTGTACCATGGTGACTGAGGAGATGATGTTTTGCGTTATGGAATGATCATTGTTAGATCAGAGGGTGTAGGCTTCATAATACATCTATTGGTAATGCCCTGCTCATATCAGATATAACAAATATGGTGTTACTGTTCAAGTATGTCTACTTGTCTTGTCTTGTCCTATCCATGTTCACTTAGGTCATATGATCGTATATTTCCTGAAGGGAACTTCTTCTCTATCAAAAGCAGACTTGAGGAGCGCATTCGAAGTATGCAATAGTCAATGGCCAATAATTCAAATAAATTGTAAATCAGAATATTTGGGATTTAACAATATATTCATACAAGTAAAGAGGCGGTCTGTAAATAATGCCTATAAGAAAAGAAGGGCTGATTTTTTTGGCTACTTTTGGGGAGGGGTGAGTTTCCTATTCCGAGGGTGCAAAGAGGTAGTTCCGAGGGTGCAAAGAGGTAGTTCCGACCTATTGACTCAGGTTGTTTTATCCTCCCCACAAAAAAGTTTTTTAGAGAGCCAATTAAATTTTTGAAATCACCCCATTTTCGTCATAACTATAAATTAAGAAGGGGTCTTATTATTGTGTGTGTGTGCCACTACGGTGATGTATTATTTGAGTGTATGTTAGATTCAAAGTGCGTCAGGTACTTTGTTTACTACGGTCATTCACCAATGATTCCTCAAGAGGAGAAATGCGAGCTGTTTATAAACTTCTGTTTATAAACTTCTTGAGAGAAAAGATGTTCCAAAGTGGCCATTCTTCTAGCCCATTCGAAAAGACATGTTGGTATGATTAGATGAAGTAAATGGCTGAGTAGAAAGTCTTTACAGTGGCAATTGTTAGCTTAGACAGCGAGGATTCTTATACCTCATGGGTGCCCTGTCTATGGTGAATCTAATAAATAGTGTATTGAGAGTATTGGTATTGGTATTGGTATTGGTAGTGTGAGTACATTGTTTCGCACCCTTTGTTTTCTTGTCATTTACACATTTCCTGAAATTCTCACTTTCGCACTCAATTATCCCATGGTGTTGAACGTTAGCATATACAGGATAACAAGGAACCCAGTCCAGTTCCGTCTGAGTTCCGTCTGTTTTGACCCTTGATTGGTACAGCAAGACTCCCAAATGTATTACATATGAGGCAATCGTCCAGATTTAGGATTTCAGAGTATTGAATTCTAATGAAAGTTGGTGTGAAACATTATGCTATTTGGTTTGAAAGGATGTGCGAAGGGGTACGAAACATTTTGTCACACTGGTTTGAATAATTTTGTCACACTGATTTGAATAATTTTGTCGCACTGGTTTGAATAGTTTTGAAAAACACTGTACCAATTGGTATACAGGAACCGTTATATAGTTGGACTGCAATAACTCTCTCAAATGAGCGACTTGGGTAATCAGTTCTGTCATCTGTCTTGTAACTCTATTGCTATGTAAAGTAGTGAGTTCGTGATCTCTGTTTCACAATTGATGCCTCTCAACACTGAGCAGGATCCTTGCTTTATATAGTTAATCCTGGGGACTCCCAAACGGTCTCTCTCCTTCGTCAAACTCCCTCATCTGTATTGTCTTCTCCAAAACAATGCTCAGAGCTAGACAAGAGCTAGACGAGAGCTAAACCAGAGCTAGGCCAGAGCTAGACCAGAGCTAGACCAGAGCTAGACAAGAGCTAGACGGGAGCCCATAGAGCCCTAGCTCTACCTTTGTCTCTTCTTCAACAATACCCAACATTGTTTCATCTGGATGGCTTGGCATGAGCATGCAGTACCCGCACATGTACTGGTCTCAAGTTCATCAGTCACATGTCGCGTGTTCCAACACATGGAACTAGATTGTACTACACTACTACTACTACAGTATTTTTTAAAACTATTCAAACCAGTGCAGCAAAATGTTTCAAACCAAGAAGAAAGAATGGTCCAAACCAGAGTGATAAAACGATTCAAACCATAGTATCAAAATTAAACAAACCAATAATTTGAAAAGTTTCGTAAACTCCTGAAAAGTCGTTGTATACAGGACAACACGGAACTCAATTCAGTTCAGTTCCGTCCGTTTTTGACCTTTAATTGATACTGCAAGATTCCTAAATATAGTACATATGAGGCAATTCTCCAGATTTAAGATTTCGGAATATTGAATTCTAATGAAAGTTGGTGTGAAACATTATGCCATTTGCTTTGAAAGACTATACGAAAGGGTACGAAACTTTTTGCTAGTGTGGTTTGAATCGTTTTGCTGGGGTAGTTTAAGGTTTGAATGGTTTTAAAAAACATTGTATATACAAGCTTTTCCTGCATATACATTTGGTCCACTCACTCATCTATATGTATGAGCAGGAACAGCTTCATGCGGCAATGATCTTCGAAAGGGTTCTTGCTTAGTATTCTCAATTTGGGGTAGTCGCCAATGTAGCGGTGGTGGAGTTTTAAGAAGCTTCCTTCGCCTAGCACTATGTGCTGGTATAGTATGGTAAGGTCAATCAAGTACTTGAACTCGGTTTATCCGTTCTGGTCCAATTAGTGTCAACAAGCACCTAGCATGTGCAGATTCAAGGTACTTCGGGGTGTGTTGTATGCAGACCAGTGATGTACTATGTGCAGGTCGCAGGCGAGTAAAAACCCGTACACCCGCGCCACACCTCATATTTGTTGTGATATGACGTGCATATGCAGTATATATCGCTAAGTGCCCTGCACTCAAGGTTCCATTGCATCATGTATGCTCATAGGACATAAGCCCTCATTTCCCTTGACTGCTGTCTTAAACCGCACTTCCAGTTTTACCGATGTGCTCTACTTATTGAACTTGCACGACCTCTTCCTACAGGTATGAGAGAAAGAATATTTTATATTCTTTCTCTGTAAGGACCTTTATTCTACCTTCTCTATACAGACTAGATATTGAATACAAATTGTTACAGAAATGTCACTCACTGAACTATCTCAGGGAATCACTTCCAAAGGGTTCTTTGAAAGGTAAATAGATTTAGCCCCACGCTGACCGTTCCCTATGAGGGATGGATCCTAGATGAGGCTCCGTCCCTGCAGGCACGTATCTAATTTCTCAGTGAGGTATCAGAACAATATTGAACTTTGGTCTTGTAAGGTACAACTTACATATCCCTGTATATCGATATATACTAAAATATAGGTTGAAAAGTAGAGATCCACGATGTCTTGGGATGGCCTGGTCTCGGGGACTTTTACGAAACAACAAAGAAATGGACTCTATATCTTTGTAACGCAACATACTACTACACCATTACAAACTACAGTACTTCTATTGTATGTCACTATTTAATGTTAGTTTCTTGAGTACGTCTAATACTGGGAGTTATGTTCATTCGTTGATGGATTCCCACTTATTGGAAATCCGAGTAGTTTATGTAGCTAGCCAGTGAATACCAGAGTGAAGCAGGGTGGTTAAATGCCATGTCACGAGGTAAGGTGAATCGATGAGGCCAAGTCACGGGTTATGGTGCCTTGGATGAGTCACTGGCATTGGTAAGCTCGAAAGATACCTCTATGAGTAGTGTGTCTACCCATGGTAGGTCTAACATTTAATACTTCCTTTAGATTATGTCCTTCTAACCATTATCAATCCTCATCATTCTCAAGCTAAACTAATTTCAGCTCTCATTAGAAGCAGTTTCAACTGCTATCACTTTCGCTTTGACACCATATGCTCTACGAGACCTATATGCTTGATTATGTCATGCAGCAAATTGTGAAGGTATAAATAAGAGAATAACCGGAAGAGGGAGTAAGAAAAACAAAAGACAGAGACGAAGTAGAGAGAAAATGATAGAGCCACAATAAAGACTAAATACCTGAAAAAGGCGAGTAGGCTTCAATACCACAATACTATACCCCATATTAGATTCTTGTTATTACGTCAGGTACTGTTAATCTTCAGACTTATATTTACCAAATGTAACTTGGGTCCAGTCCACCCCATCACTTGACCCTGCGGAAGAACTCCCTTCTTTATAGGTCGCTGAGAATCTTTTCTCACGCGGCCCGGCGACTCGTCCGTCGTCCTGCATATTCTCGCTAGCCGCTCCATACGTGTGACTCCTTTTTCAGTTTCCATCCACGCGTTAACAGGTACTCTGTTTACTATATTCATTCGTCGATGGTTCTCCAGATAAAAATCAGGCTACTTAAGTTGTTGTCAATGGCGTCGTCTAGTCAACCGGTTGTTGCTAGGTGCAAGGGAGAAACTCACCACATTCCATCGTGATACCTCGGGCTTACAAATTTCCACTCTGGTACCTCATACAATGATGATAGAGAAGTGGCACAAAGGGAATGATTATAGTTAGGATTAGACAGCGTAGCCTCAAAATACTGAAATACTAGAATACTAGTGAAAGTGCATGTAACGTCATACTATTCTATAGTATGGTACTTAATACTTTAACTAATAGTAGTGTTAATACTCTCCAGTCGTCATCTCTACTCTATACTAGATTACTCTATACTAGACTACTGACTTACTGACTTACTGACTTACTGACTTACTAACCTCTTCCTACCTAATTAAGGTATTCCTGGGCTAACTGCTAACTATTAACCATTGACTACCTACCTACTACTTACTACTCACTACTTCTACTCACTATCTGCTAGTTCTACTCACTATCTGCTAGTTCTACTCACTATCTATTACTTATTTATACTAGTATTCGTCGTCTATACTAACAGCCTGTATAATTTGCTACAGTGTAGAGTGCTGCTTCATAGTACTCAGTTGTAAAATATCATGATTGCATGATTTATGACTCTTCGAATGGCCATTAGAATTTAAAGTATTGAAATAGTAGGTCACTACTGAAGACAGATCTAACATATGGATTGATATAGTCATATGTATTAATAGACAGTGGCAGGACTGTGAACGAATTACAAGAGATAAAAAACAAAGAAAAAACGATGTTAAAAATAGATCAATATCGAAACAAGTCAAACTTGATTATTATAACCACAACAACGCAGCGAAGCCTATAATACATGCACTGAAGATATCCTTGGAAGCCTCATTGACAAAAGGTGCAATTATAGGTTTTGGAATGGTGTTGGGGCTAGTTTTGTTTGTTCCAGCTTTTTCTCCTTTTCCAGGAGAAATTTTAGGATTTCCAGACTTTCCAGGATTTCCAGGATTTCCAGACTTTCCAGAATTTCCAGGATTCCCAGGATTTCCAGGATTTCCAGACTTTCCAGAATTTCCAGGATTTCCAGACTTTCCAGAATTTCCAGGATTCCCAGGATTTCCAGACTTTCCAGAATTTCCAGGATTTCCAGACTTTCCAGAATTTTCAAGATTTCCAGAATTTTCAAGATTCCCAGGATTTCCAAACTTTCCAGGATTCCCAGAATTCCCAGGATTTCCAGACTTTCCAGAATTTCCAGGGTTCCCAGGATTTCCAGACTTTCCAGGATTCCCAGGATTTCCAGACTTTCCAAACTTTCCAGGATTTTCAGGATTTTCAGGATTTCCAGACTTTCCAAACTTTCCAGGATTTTCAGGATTTTCAGGATTCCCAGGATTCCCAGAATTCCCAGGATTCCCAGGGTTCCCAGGATTTCCAGACTTTCCAAACTTTCCAGGATTTTCAGGATTCCCAGGATTTCCAGGATTTTCAGGATTTTCAGGATTCCCAGGATTTCCAAACTTTCCAGGATTTTCAGGATTTTCAGGATTTTCAGGATTCCCAGGATTTCCAGACTTTCCAAACTTTCCGGGATTTTCAGGATTTTCAGGATTCCCAGGATTTCCAGACTTTCCAGACTTTCCAAACTTTCCAGGATTTTCAGGATTCCCAGGATTTCCAGACTTTCCAGACTTTCCAAACTTTCCAGGATTTTCAGGATTTTCTTCCCCTTCAGCATTACCAACCTTAAACTCAGGAGCTTTTGGTTGACTTGGGTTCAAACCTTTTTTCAGATCAAACGAATCTTTCTCTCCATGAGCTTTTTCGTGAACTTTTCTTTGACTTGCTGGTTCCTTCGCATAGACCTTCTGGTCTGAATGTCCCAAACCTGTATTACCAGTTGTAACTGTAGTAGGCGCTGGAACAATAAACTCTCCAGTCACGGTAAAGGTAGGAGAAGAAGCAACAGTTATCGGCCCCGTAGCCTGGAAAGCCAAGTCACAAGTCATACAGACTGTAGTGGTGGCATTGGCTTTGGGTGAGATAATTTTCTCATTCAATATGGCCTCTCTAGAAGTATCCAAGAACCTGTTCTGTAATTTCTGTGATTGCTCTGACTCCAATTTAGTTCCAGACTTTCCCGTTTCTGGTTCCAGGGCATCGAAGTCGGACTCAGGATCTCCCAGTTTCATTTCAGTACCTTTGTCGGGCTCTGAAGTTGCATCTCCCTTTCCAGAATTCACAATGCTAGATCCGGGAACTTTAATCTTTGGTTTGGAAATGTGAGTCACATTTTTCCTAACCGGGGAGTTTCTTACCTGAGACGCATCACTCGGGTCATCGTCGTGTTTCTTTATCTTAATCTCAGGTTGAGGAGTTTTGTTCGAAGGAGTCAATTGGTGAGCAGCTTTATCCACAGATTTCCTAGGTCCATCCACCAAATTCTCAGGTGGATCCACCGATTTCGTTTGTTGACCAACAGGATTCTCAGGTGGACCCACCAATTTTGTTTGTTGACCAACAGAATTCTCAGGTGGACCCACCGATGTCGTTTGTTGACCAACAGGATTCTCAGGTGGACCCACCAATTTTGTTTGTTGACCAACAGAATTCTCAGGTGGACCCACCGATGTCGTTTGTTGACCAACAGGATTCTCAGGTGGACCCACCAATTTTGTTTGTTGACCAACAGAATTCTCAGGTGGACCCACCAATTTTGTTTGTTGACCAACAGAATTCTCAGGTGGATCCACCGATTTCGTTTGTTGACCAACAGGATTCTCAGGTGGACCCACCAATTTTGTTTGTTGACCAACAGAATTCTCAGGTGGACCCACCGATGTCGTTTGTTGACCAACAGGATTCTCAGGTGGACCCACCAATTTTGTTTGTTGACCAACAGAATTCTCAGGTGGACCCACCGATGTCGTTTGTTGACCAACAGAATTCTTAGGTGAACTCACCGTTTTCGTTTGTTGATCAACAGAATTCTCAGGATGTTTCACTGGATCGTGTTTCTTATTCTGTTCTGTCTCTGGAGTTCCAGCATTAGTCACAATATCTGTAGGCCGAATATTATTGTTATTCTTTTCTTTTTTAAGTCCATTTGAAATTTGAGACTCTTCTTTGCGCTGTTCCTTTGGGCCTTTTGTAAACCCCGAATCTTGCCCATTTCCAGTGATTCTATCTAGAGGATTTTGCAGGGCCGGATTACTGGTATTGTTCCCTTTTGCCTTTTCTTGAACTTGATGGCCTCCAGTTCCAGTTGAATGACTATCAGCATTACCATTAACTGCTGCTCCATTCTCTGGCAATGGTTTTTGAGTCACTGGGTTATTATCAGAGTTCTGGCCTTCAGAAACGTTCCCCATATTCCCTACTACGAAGTAGTAAGGCAAAAAATAAACTGAAACTGGGGTACAATTGTAGTGGTTCAGATTGTTCATGGTATGCAAGAACACCTTCGAACCCTTTTTGTTCAACCACCCCTTTTGGAATACACAAGAATAAAAGTCATGATTCACCTTCCCTTTGCGGTCAAAAGTAAATGTAGTTGCTCGACGTTGATCAACCAATCTAATTTGATATTGTTGAAAGGACACGTATTGAAGGGGTCTGTTATCGCGGGTAACGGCAATTCCATCAGCATATATGAATGTCGGAGGGTCCGTGGAGTCTCCATAGTCCAAAACGAATTTTCGCTTGTCAGAGAACGTAAGTGCAGTATAGGAGTCACCGTTTTTCACCGCGAACACCCCTGTAGTTGGGTCAAATCCCAAAGCGGGATATAAAGGTGGAGCTGGAGGTGGAAGTAATATTTGAGGCTGTTCATTGCTAGTCGGATTTTTCGGTGTAACTTGTAGTTTAGGTTTTCCAATAGGCTTATTCGTAATGGCACTATTCGTCATTCTGTCGAAATAAAAGAGTCGGATCTCCACAGGTTTGCAGTCTTCCCCGTCTGATACAGAAATTGTGTGGCGTTCCCCGCACACAAACATCTCCTTACCCTTGACCTTATAATTGTCATCCAAAGTTATTTCATTCGAACATGGACTGTCAAAGAGGCCTAAATAGAGGCCATCAGAACACGCGAATCCCGGTATGGTTCTAGCTGTACTAAAAAGTTTACCCTTTTCAACCTTAAACTCAAATGGGTTCTGATGAGGAACATTATAAACAAATGGAATCACTGAGTCTTTCTTATTAAAAAAGTCGATGGTTAGTGGGCTCCAGTTGTTGTCAATTTTGGCGAATAAGACCAACGGAGAATCTGAAAATACCGATAACGAAGTTCTTGTCCTGGGAACCTCTCCATCCCTAGGTAATGCAACATTTCTGGTCACAGGGTCGAACGGCAAGTAGAAGAGTTCTATTACTTGACATTTGTTAAATTCCCCATCATTGATAACGTTTCCCCATTTCACAACATTATATAAGCCTTTTGGGCACGACCAAACAGAATTAGTGGTGAATTTCCTTTGTGAATCAAATTCGAAATCAGTTTTTTGGTTTACATTACTTGTTAAAATCATCCCCTGTTCATTTGTTATACTCACATAATGCGTCAATTGATCAATAAATAACAACGATTTGCGGTCCAGATGAATGAGCGGAGGGGGAATGGCGTAAGGGTTTCCCCAAACCAACAATGTTTCATCTTGGACTGGAAAGCCATAATAAAGTGGCGAGAGTGGGTGGAAAGTATCTTTGACTTTAGCCACGAGTACTGAAGGATACATGGAGTTCGCGTACACTGTGGCTGCAAAAAGGACGGCTTGCGAGAAAAGAAATAACTTCATAGACAGTCGTTTCATCATTTTGGCTTTTGGTATGTGGAAAAAAAAACGACTACAGGCCTTGGAAATTGGGGCCTTTTATAATGGTCTAGGCAAGGAATAATTTCAATACAATACAGTTCAAGATAAACTGACCTAACTTAATTGGAAAAGAAAAAATAGTACGCAAAAGGGCAAAAAAAAAACACGCATTTAACCAAATTACGAAAAAAAAATTTAAGCAGCACAAAGAACTATATTTAGGTAAAAACCTTTCAACCGCCGCACACCTCAATTAAAACTTGAGTATTGTAAAGCACAACTTACATATCCCTGTATATTAATATATATAGTAAAAAATATGTTGAAATAAGCAAAGCACTGAACAAAAAAATATATATATGTTGAAATAAGTACACCACTAAACAAAAAAAAAAAAAATTAGGTAACCCGAATGAAGAAAAAGGTAATAACGTCATTCACTTGAACCAAATCTGTCCATTCAGACCTACACAATCAAACCTGCATAATCAAACCTACGTAATTAAATTATCCATAATCACGGTCTTATTGTGTGCGAGAATACCAATACAAAACAAAGTGCTGGATGTTTGGTATTCCTAGGCCGATAATTTATGCTACTGTTCTGTACAAGGAAGGAAGTGCGTGATATTCTGGATACTCGTGATACAACTCCACTCTACCAAGAGAGGAATCCCACCTATATAAACCTTTTTCACCTTGGACTCTTCTCTCCCGCAATTGGCTTGTTAATGCATTGTCTTAAGTAAAACCTGACTCCGTGTAAAACCTGACTCCGTCTGATACCCAAGACCCAGTTACAATATTTGTCTGCACTCCTTACTTTCTGTACTGCAGGTGATATTTTTTTTTCGTATACACGGGTCAGCACTTCTCACATGTTCAACACAAGACTGGTGAGACGTGAGCGCGCGTGGCCGTCCTACTGAAAGCCCGCGTGGCTGTCCAGCCTGTTAAATATCACAATTCTTAGGTCCATAAACTTGGAGCGGTTGTTTTATTGGGAACCAATGACATGATATAGTTGTGGAACTCAGGTAATTCATCTTAGTCATTTATATTCTTATCTGTATCTATACTATACTCAGAATCTCTTAAACGCATTGTCCTCAGACTGACCTGGTCTAATTATTCATGAGAGTAACTTCTCTTCACTTTGATTAGTAGTCCTTATCAATTTCCACCCAATCCCCTTTCACCATTAGCCCATTCTTGGATATTATAAACTATTCACTGTTTCATTTGTCCTGCTTATATGCACTCTCAAACAACAAGCAGTATAGTATTTTTTAAAAGTATTCAAACTAGTGTGACAAAATTATTCAAACCAGTGTGACAAAATGTTTCGTACCCCTTCGCACATCCTTTCAAACCAAATGGCATAATGTTTCACACCAACTTTCATTAGAATTCAATACTCTGAAATCCTAAATCTGGACGATTGCCTCATATGTACTACATTTGGGAGTCTTGCAGTACCAATCAAGGGTCAAAACGGACGGACGGAACTGAACGGAACTGGACTGGGTTCCTTGTTATCCTGTATATAACATCTGGTTAGGGGTGTACGAAGTCAAGGTACTTCGCAGATGCATGGCATGCAGACTAGTGAAGTATTATGTGCAGGTTACCAGGGGGTGAAGAGTTTTCACCCACCCCGACACATATCGCACTTTGGTCTTGTAAGGTACAACTTACACATCCCTGTATATCAATATATACTAAAATATAGGTTGAAAAGAGGACAGAATGGTTCAAACCAGCGCGCTAAAACGATTCAAACCACACTAGCAAAATTAAACAAACCAATACACCATAACCCCTAACAAATTGTTATATACTTGATAACAAGGAACCCAGTTCAGTTCAGTTCAGTTCAGTTCAGTTCAGTTCAGTTCAGTTCAGTTCAGTTCAGTTCAGTTCAGTTCAGTTCAGTTCAGTTCCGTCCGTTTTGACCTTTAATTGATACTGCAAGATTCCCAAATGTAGTACATTTGAGGCAATCGTCCAGATTTAAGGGATGATTTCAGAATATTGAATTCTAATGAAAGTTGGTGTGAAAGATTTCACCATTTGCTTTGAAAGACTATGCGAAGGGGTACGAAACTTTTTGCTAGTGTGGTTTGTTTAATTTTGCTGGGCTGGTTTGAGGTTTGAATAGTTTCAAAAAACACTGTATTGAATGGTACATTAAATAGTTGGTGCCATTGGGGGGACATTGGGGAATCATCAATACATTGGTCTAAATATGGATCTAGATTTGGGATCTAATATGGTTCCATTACTCTTAGTACTGACTAGTGATTACTGATTCCAGATTACTGATTACTGACTACTGACTAGTGATTACAGATTACAGATTACAGATTACTGACTGACTGACTGACTACTACTACTGACTACTGACTACACACCATCAAACACTCTTGGCCATGAACTTGTATTAGTAAAGAATCCTGATCAGTAAGGAGTCATTTGTATTGTTCAAATGTCTGTTTTGTGTATATTGTAAGACGTTTTTTACTCGCATGATGTTAAACCTAATGATACAAGAGATGCTTTTATTACAGCCTCCAACTACTCTTCAATCCATCAGTCATCATCCATCATCAATCAAGCTTCCGCTCAACTTACTCCTACTCCTACTATTATTTACTACTACGTACCTAACTCCAGCACTAGACGTCATACTACTATACTACTATACTACTATACTACTATACTACTATACTACTATACTACTATACTACTATACTACTATACTACTATACTTTTCAACCTATGTTTTAGTATATATTGATATACAGGGATATGTAAGTTGTACCTTACAAGACCAAAGTTCTATACGAGGTGTAACCTCCACATAGTACATCATTGGTCTGCATACAATACACCACGAAGTACCTTGACTCCGTATGTTGACACTACCCTGAATCATGACATTTTAGTTTCGTGATTCGCTATTGTATGGCTCCTCAGTAATCGACCGAATGTGATGATTGCTATCGTTGTGTTTCGTAGTGATGGACCGAATGTGGTGATGCTTGTCGAATCCTAGGATGGCTAGATGCTTGTGGAATGCGCTTGATTGTAGGGGTTTTGTTAGTACATCAGCGACGTTGTCTTCTGTAGGGATATACTCGATGCTTGCCTCATCTCTTTTCATTCTGTCCTGTACATGCTTCTCCTTTATGTCCACATGCTTCTCCTTTATGTCCACATGCTTCTCCTTTATGTCCATATGCTGATTCTGGCTTTGGGTGCTTCCGGTTCCAGGTTCCATTGATCGTTACCACTCTGTTGTTGTCCAAAATCTTCGGTATATCCACGGTTTGTATTCCAAACTCCTTAAATAGGTTCACTGTCCAGATGATCTTTTTTCACGGACGTACTTCGTGCCATGTACTTTGCTTCAAAATTGCTTGTTGTAACCAAACTCTGTTTCTTGGATTTCAAAAATATGGGGGTACCGTTGGCATACACAATGAAGGCCGTCGGTGATTTTCGAATCCCTTCACTAGCAAACGATTCATCGCTGAATGCATACAACTTCACTTGGTTGTCCGGATAAGACTTTTTCGTAATGCTAATGAACCAATCTTGTGTAACCCTTAAGTAGGCTAATATTTTCTTTAGCTGCATAAGGTCTGATTCCCTTGTTTCCTTAGTGTATGATCCGAACTTACTCACGGTGTCATAACTTCGTTAACAAACGAAGTGTCTAACTCCGTCTGTATAATTGGTACACCCAGTACAAAATTGTTTGTTAGCAAAGTTTCCTCTCAGTAGTCCTTGTCCATTTCCGTACAGACCAATCGACAGATCAACCACATAAAGTACGACAATTAATTTTCTTTTTTTCTTTTGTAAAACAGCCGCTGTCGGATCTCGTTTTGAAGAACCAAGCTTCTCTGATATCGTTAAATACCATGCCCTCCCTGAATTCTTTAGGCCTTATAGAGCCTTCTTGAATTTCCATGTTTTGGTATGGAGTAGTACTAGTATAGTACTAATTGTGGTGGTAGTAGTACTAGTAGTAGTACTAATGGTGGTTGTACAATAAGAACATACCAAAACACCCTCTACTCCTCGACCTAGCAGGAATAGTTCTCGTGTAACTCCTTAAGTATATAAGTCTCTTGATGAGATCGTTACATTTCGATTTCCCTATTCTGATTCAATCCCTCAACCATGATTAGGTGGATATCGTAGAAGTTTTCAATATGCTCAATCGCATTTACACCACAGCCATAACGGCCCACCAGGCCCACCAGGCTCACCAGGCTTCCTTTGATAAACCTATGACTTATTTTGACCGGAAACACAATGGTATTTGTTTCCAAACGGGCCAACAAGTCTCTGTTGATATAAACTACCAAATCTAAGATCTAAGATCTAAGAACCAAGATACTAACATACTAACATGTGACAGATATGAGAGATATAGTGAGTCATAGTCAGTCTCAGGCCATAGGTTTTGCTTTGGTCTTAGTTTGGTCTTGGTTTGGTCTTGGTTTGGTCTTGGTTTGGTCTTGGTTTGGTCTTGGTTTGGTCTTGGTTTGGTCTTGGCCCCATACTTACTCTAGAACACAAGCCAGGCTTTTTATAGATCCAGTCATAGAGCCATGTATTTGTAGAGACCCAATCATAGAGAACATGGTAATACTCGATGAATTTCTGTTAAAGGGTACTGAATGAGATCCAACAATGAGACAAAAAAGCTTATACCCAACATGTAATTTTTTTGAAAAAACGAGAAATACAGAAAATCACAAATTAGGAAAAACAGAAGAACAAAGAAACAAAGAAACAAAGAAACAAAGAAAACAGAAAGTCAAAAAAAACAAAAAGTCAAAACTATTTATATATGTTTTCTTTTTTCCTTGGCATGTATTGACTTTTGTTCTGGATTGACTTTTCTCTCCACGATTCCCGCTTCCTTAACCAAGTGTCCCTCTGCTCTCCCCACGACACCGTCATCTATCAATTTCATTCCCTATCTCCACAAAATTCTTGTCTCGTGTGTTATCAGATTTCCATTTCTTGGAATACTTTTCACATAAGACTTGGAATACTTTTCACATAAGACTTGGAACAATTTTCAAATAAGACTTGGAACAATTTTCACATAAGACTTGGAATAATTTCACATAAGACTTGGAACAACTTTCAAATAAGACTTGGAACAACTTTCACATCAGGTTTCGTGGTTTGGTTGATGAAATAACTGTATGGATAGTATGCGGTATATGCAGTCCGTCACATATCTTTTAATGCTTAATGGCTCCACAGGTGCACTGGTCTACCAGCCATGATCACATTGAACACCAAAAAATAAACCATAGAACTGATAAACTTCTAGTATCTGGTAAACGAACTGACTGACTGGCTGACTGACTGACTGACTGAATGATTGATTGATTGTGTTTCTTGTGGTGTACGGATGTCCACCCTAAGTCTCTGACTCAAAGTTAAAGTCACGGTTAGAATGATTGCCTCGAATGAATGTACCCTTTGGTGTACGTGTTCACATCCTAAATTTCTAGAGAGTAAAAAAGCACTCCAAATGGTTCCATCTTTGGTGCACGGGTGTAGTCAGATGGAATTCCACATCAGTCACTGGTCTGCTACTGAACTGGGACTGCATGTAGGAACCGGGTCTCCATGCACTAAATGATCTCCATGCAATAACTGTTACCTTTTGAACTGTTACTTTCCACGAACTGGTACCGTGTACTAGTTTTGTGTAGTACCGTGTACCGTGTACTGTAACATTGAGGATGCGATATGCGTCAGCGACTTACGCACCAATGCTTGAGTCATGCAACGGTTGCCAAAAAATCAAAAAAAAAAAGCCCCAAAAAAAAGCCACGAGAAGATCACATTGCACTAAAACAACAAGAATTCACTAGCACCAGTCAAAATTCCCTTTGTCCTTTTTTTTTTTGGAGTCCGAGGTCGGACGCATCCCGATGTGTTGTCCATATCCTTGCAGAACACCAAGCACCGCGAAAAATTTGCGATTAGTCACCGTAACCTTCATATAAAGCGCACCTCAGCCTCACGATTTTCCACCTCCATCCCATCCTTTCCTTTCCCTTCCCCAGCACCAGCTCCCAACCACACCAACACCTCCTTCAATAAAATGTGTGGAATTTACGCTGCTTTCAGGCAGGAAAACATCGACCAGTTTAAGGACAAGGCGCTCCAGAACTCCAAGAAAATCCGCCACAGAGGCCCCGATTGGTCCGGAAATGCCGTGGTCAACAACACCATCTTGTGCCACGAGAGATTGGCCATTGTGGGCTTAGACTCCGGTGCCCAGCCAATCGTTTCTCCTGACGAACGTTACACCTTGGCCGTCAACGGAGAGATTTATAACCATATTCAGTTGAGAGACGAGTGTAAGGATTACCAGTACAAGTCACTCTCGGACTGTGAGCCCATCATCCCCATATTTGAGAAGTACGGCATCGACACCCCCAAGAAGTTAGACGGTATGTTTGCCTTTGCCTTATACGACAAACAGGAAGATCGGATTGTGGCTGCAAGAGACCCCATTGGTATCGTGACCTTGTACATGGGCAAGTCGTCCAAGACCCCACGCACACGGTACTTCGCCTCGGAGTTGAAGTGTCTCATTGATGAGTGTGACGAGATCTTTGCCTTCCCCCCTGGCCACGTGTACGACTCCAAGACCGATGAGATCACCCGGTACTTCGAGCCTTCGTGGTGGGACGGAGCCCAGATCCCTCAAAAACACGTGGACTACAAGGAAGTCCGTGAGACCTTGGAGATGGCCGTGAGAAAGAGACTCATGGCTGAGGTGCCTTACGGAGTGCTTTTGTCCGGAGGCTTGGATTCTTCCTTGATTGCTGCCATTGCTGCCCGTGAAACCCAAAAGGCTGCCACTGGTTTCCCTCTGGACGGATACGATGCCAACAAGGAGCTTTCGGGAGTGGACGCTTCTGGTTCCTTGCACACCTCCAGTGTGGCCAAATTGCACTCGTTCGCCATTGGCTTACCCGGAGCCCCAGACTTGGTGGCTGCAGAAAAAGTGGCCCATTTCATCGGCACCATTCACCACCTGCACACGTTCACGTTGGAAGAAGGGTTGGATGCTTTGAACGATGTGATTTTCCACTTGGAAACCTATGATGTCACCACCATTAGAGCTTCCACGCCCATGTACCTTCTTTCACGTAAAATCAAGGCCCAAGGTGTCAAGATGGTGTTATCCGGAGAAGGTTCCGATGAGATCTTCGGTGGGTACTTGTACTTTGCCAATGCTCCTTCTGCAGCCGAGTTCCACAAGGAGTGTGTGCAGAGAGTCAAGAACTTGCACTATGCCGACTGTCTTAGAGCCAACAAGTCGACTATGGCTTGGGGCTTGGAGGCTCGTGTGCCTTTCTTGGACAAGCAGTTCTTGGAGGTGTGCATGAACATCAACCCCGAAGATAAGCTTATCCAGGAAGGCCACATCGAGAAGTACATCTTGAGAAAGGCCTTTGACACCAGCTCCGACCCTTCGGTCAAGCCATACCTCCCACAAGAGATTTTGTGGAGACAAAAGGAGCAGTTCTCCGACGGTGTAGGATACTCGTGGATTGATGGCTTGAAGGATGCTGCTGAGGCTGCTGTGACTGATGAGCAATTGGCCAACCCTAAGCCTGAGTGGGGCTCTGATGTGCCCACTACCAAGGAGGCTTACTGGTACAGATGCAAGTTCGACGATATGTTCCAGAAATCCACGGCAGCTGCATCCACAGTGATGAGATGGATTCCTAAGGCCGAATGGGGCTGTCACTCGGATCCTTCTGGAAGATATGCTGCCACGCATGATCACAAGGTTAGCAAGTGAATTAGACAGTAGGGCAGATTCATTGGCGGAAGAAGGTATTCATGAAATTCACCGAAGCAAATATATTCAGCTGACGAAACAGACTGAACACTAGCTAATATTGACTAGTCATCTGATTCACTAGCAATTGTCATCCAATTGATTGCTGGCCTTGGAGACTAATGTATGGACTTATAATTATAGATTGTATGGAGACTTGACTTGAACAAATATGATGAAGAGTAACTTGCAGCTAAATTTCCAACGGAATGTACCAACGGTATCGCTTAAACGGAATGCCCTAACGGAATGTATTAAAGACAGACCTTCCCAATATTTCCGCTAGCTGTTGGACATTATCATGGATTACGTCATATTTTTAGCACACCTGCTAGTGCTGGCGCGTGTCGTATCCGGTTAGATATGGATTAAGGAATGACCTGGGAAAAGTGTTGGCTGCTGCGTTGTCAGGGGATCCACTGTGATTTAAATATCCTGGTATATTCCTGCTTGAAACCAACAGTGTCTTATAAATATCATCATAACACAGTCTAAACCTTCATTCCTAAGACATTAGTATATCCATTTTTGCATGAGGACCAAATTGCACTATTCCTCTTGTATAGGTGCTGTGTATAGTGCTAACCTGTATATATTCCCGAATCTTGTGTTCAAGGGAGAAGAATTGTCCTGTGAAGTATCTCGTTGTCAAAATATTTCTTGTTGTACCAACTTGGCTGGTGACATAGCTTATGCTCACTATATATTCGTATTTAATGAGAATCTCACCACTTACCATAAAAATCAAAATGGGTCATTGGAATTCCATTATAACACAGTACAACAACCAGTCGCAGACCGAAAAATATCCAGATCTATATGATATCATTTCCTGACAAAATTACCATATCGCATGACAATAGTTTTGAACCCAATATTCATAAAACAATCTTGATCCCTAAACGACTAAACACTCCTAGTTGATCAAAGGCAATTTAGAATAGTAATAGTAAAGTCCCTCGCAGTATAGTGATGTAATCTTCACTCTACCATCAACGTATCATTGTTCAACTTAAAAGCAACTCTTCTCATAAATTATCCCTTCTTTTCTCAGTCTCACCACAAACTCAATCTAGAGCTCAATATAGACTTGTACTGTTCAACAGGGTCTAGAGAAAAACTTGAGTTGCAGCTTCCTGGAGCAAGCTTTAGTACAATTTCCTAAGGAAGAATCATTGCCGGTAACATCAAGGCTCTGTGCTTATAATCAGAGATTAGTAATTGTTGTAGAGGAAAAATTTTAGAGGCCAAATAAACGGGGGACTGTGCCCTCTTATATATTGCGAAAAAGAGGGATGAAACACGGGGCATGCGTTTTGTGTACATGCGCCTGCACGCTAATGGCTGCGAATTCGCACTCCCCGTACTATATAAGAACGAGGATTCCCACCCTTATGCTGCACATATTTTTGAGCCTAACTGACTCTTTAGTGCTGCAAAAGATGATTAGACGAAAGGCGTACTGCTATACGTGATTAATGTTTAAAATGGTCCTTGCTTTTCGTGGTTACATTTATTCGTATTTGAAAATACGTCTATAGCACACGGACAAGGTCAAATCCATGACACGTTAAGCTAATCGACAAAAGTCTAAGTGAAGGGTTAGCGATAGGTACAGGCTAAATTTAAACTAGGTCATGGCAGGAATAAATTGAAATGAATTGACCTAGATTGCACTTAAGGGATGCATTGGATACATGAACACGCATCCGTATGAAGGTCTGACTAGTGAACATCTAAATGAGGAAATGACTGATTTAGGCATACGAGGCTCTGCTGTATGCCTCATCAATGGGGTATTTAAGCTCATTCTGTTTGCTCCAGGGATGTACTATTGGCCTTGAAGGCGATCCAAACCCTATGGCTAACGACATCTGAAAGATTCATCCGTCGATAACAATGTCACACCAACATGTTAACAATTTCATCAATTTTTCTGACCTTTTCCAGCAATTTGAGCAATATTATCATTAATTTTGATTTTTTGGCCATGTTACATCAATGCAGACAATGCTTCAGAAATCCACTAATGTCACCAATCTCATCAAAATCACCATCGTCTCTTTCTGACTGTTGATATGGAGTCCTATGGAATGCAAGTTATATTTTCAAATGACGACCAAAATATTGACAACCAAAATTCACCTAATTGGATACCAGTTCGATGGAACATGGAAACTATGAGATCCACTGGTCCGTGATCCTCAAATTCACCAACAACAAGTGCGACCACGGCAAACATAGGTGGTCATAAAAGCCGAACTCGTTTTGGTTGACTTGGACCTTTCCACATAATGGCATTGTTGTTCAGTATGCCACGGCGATTTCGCTGGACGACCATGTCCGGGGTCATGAGCTTTATTCAGGGCACATGACTCATTGTCATACGAGATTATACATATTGGCATATGAAATATTACTGAATAATTATGTTAGGCTGGCTAATACAAAGTGCACAATGCAGTATCGGTGTTCTTTAAACCAACCACTACATTGTCACTATTTATAAAAGTAGGCATTTAACTTATATTTACTAGCTTAAAACATAAAAAAAGTCGATAAGCAGTACCAGACATGATGTTAAGCCATAAAATGTCCGGAGTAAGTTTGGTGCATATACCCTCATAAATTTCATCAAAATAACACGATTCCTTAATCGGGCAGAATGACCATAAAATGAATAGGATCATTCAAGTTTTATATGTCGTCCCAACCTGCATATACAATATATTATTTTTTGTCACTGCATATAATTCACTAGAACACGAGTCATTTGATTTATTAAAAAACTTTCAAGTGGCAGTATCTACTATGGCCATTAAAAAAATGGGAATCCGAAATTATTGTTCGTAAACATGACTGGCAAATCAGGAGAAGCTGGAGTTTATATGCAGAATCAATTGATAGTCACGTGATTTAGCAAATTAATAGTCACGCGGGCCATCAAAAAATATCACTTCAAGCCAAAACATAGAGCCAACAAGCGCCAAGTATTTTGAAATCAACAATTTGCAATATTTGAAAATGATGATATGGTAATTTCTCATCACCGTGCTTATGGCGTGGCCCGTATCTGCAGGAACAAGAAGATTATACGCCAAAGTCAATGGCAAAATGGAAGCTCTCAGTACGGTTGGGATCGGCGCACTCAAGTTCTAGTGGTTAACGAAACCGGCGTTCCTGCACCCAGCAATATCTCCTATGAGAACAGAATAGCATGGATTAATCAAATAGGAAGGAATGGTCGGAGTAAAAGATCAAAAGGAGATTGGACCGTAACAATCGAGCCAGGCGATAGTAATCTTATTGATCGGAATATCACTCTGGGTAATGGAAATATCACTCTGATTGGCGGAAAAAGCACTCTGATTGGTGGAAATATAGGCCTGAGTACAGGACTCAATGGCAAGCTGGTTGGAGACCCCGGAGATCCCCTCTTGTTTGGTTTTTTCAAAGAATACGTGGCATTTGATATCGAAGAAGAGATCTTACCCATTGGGCTGGATTCAAACAAGCATTTGAAAGTGGACAATCTAGATGTACACTTGTGTCGGTTGCGAGAACCAAGTCAGAGAGATTCTTAATGACCACTGACCATTCCACCAAAGCTTTGAGTTGTGTTCCTGCTGGAATATACTTTATCTCCATTGAAAAGGAAGTAGTTTCCGAGAAGAGAAACAGAGAGCAGGAGTATCCCGAAGAGTCATATTTTGATGGTGACAAAAAAGGGGTGTACTTTGAGCCAACAATTTTGTGATCCACTAGGTAGGTAATTCATTGCTCAGTACACTAGATAGTTAAATCATTACTGAGTACACTACTTCTGCTGTAGCCACTTTTGTAGCTATCACTGAGTAGCCTTTTGAGATTCTTTTCATCTACCTTAGTAATGAGGTTTAAGACGTGTATGAAAGTCAAGACATCTTGTCTATACCTAAAGACGTTTGACGAAAATGTCTTAACCACGGGGAAATCTTGAAGTCTTCAAAAATTTGCTGTCATTCAACAATTAAAAACCTTTAATATGGTCAGAAACGTACATGCATCCAATCTAGCAACGAACAGTAAGGACTAACTCAAGCAACAAGTCAGTTAGCAGCATGATGAATTTGGTATGCTGTAGTTAGGATGCAGTAGTTGGTATGCAGTAGTTGGTATGCTATAGTTGGTATGCTATAGTTGGTAGGTTGTGGTTGATAGAAAGGCAGTAGGTAGTAAGTAAGTCAGTAAGCAGTCATTGAGTGAGTCAATTATTCAGAAAGAAATCAGTAATTCCGCGAGTCATTAGTAAACCAGCAAGTAGTGAAGAGGTATAGTAACGAAAAGTAAATAGTCAGTTGTAGAAATCAGTAGTCAGGAAGCATCTAGACTTTAAATTCCATGGAGTAGTTGTATGCACTTCAAAAAAGCTCATTTTGTTCCCCAAACCAAATATCAAAATGATTAGACCATTAGGAAATAGCCTATACTTAATCTGGCTCCTCAGCCCATAGAAGAATCAATTGGGATACGATACCATTCGCTAGACTGAAGCGATCATCATCCTGTACACAGGTGAGCGAGACACAAAAAAAAACAAAAGACACTAAATTTCCTAGACATATAAAAGGTAGTTCCTTTTTCCTCGACTTCCTTGCAGAAAATTGGTATTGCTTGGAATGGTAAACATGTGATCTATTCGACTGTGTATAGGATCACAGGAGAACACCCCCTTAATCAGGGCACGTGCAAGCACGTCAACGCCACCAACAAAGGTACAAAAGAATAATGAAGCCCAGTTCTAAAATGATAAGAACTCCTTTCCTTAGTCTCAGATATTCATAGACCAACACAGATATCACCGATAACCATTTCACAGCTTTCACAACACTGCTCGGGCGAGTTCCCACCGAGAGTAGCCGACAGTATATTCCAGAACATCGTCAGGTTATCGTTCCTGAAAAGGATCCGTTCAATCAAAAAGCCTTCGAATGCTTATATCCTTTGCAAATACAGGCTCACACTCTAGGTCACATAGTAATTTCAACATGGAAACGGGGGGAATTCGTTGCTTTATATACTCCGCAGTTCGCGCATCCTGCATGGTGGGTGGCTGCAAATAAATCGCCCCTTGCTCACTTTATAAATCCCTATAAATCCCCCCTTCCCCACTTTATGAATCCTTATAAATCCTTACTCCTCATCCTCTCCAAAACCACCATAATTTACTACACGCATGTGAGAGTATATGTGGCCTAAGGCTAGCCTATATATTCACATTTTTGAGCTAAGTACTCAGTGTTATGTTCTTTGATACATTTATGCCTAACTGATACTATGTTCGTTGATGGGGACCAGAGCAGCTTAAATAACCTTCATAGAAAAGTGGCATTCAAAACACTATCCACTAAAACAATGGTATGAAATATTCTAGAATATTGACACGGCATTTGCAATGACCATTGTTACGATCGGACAGAGTAGGGTTCATAATACCTCTATAGGCAGAGCCCTGCATATGGTGGATCTAACACTCAGGGTTACTCCAAACCCAGGAGATACTCTGATACTTAGAGCTACTCTAAACTCAGGAGAAATTCCAAACTCAGGTTGTTAGAATCTGGCTACGTCAGGTACTCTGTCTACTATGTTCATTTGCCTCTGGTTCCTCCTAGAGGACCATCACACCTTATATAGACTAGTCCGACATAGAGGCATACAGGCATAGAAGTCTTAACATGAGCAGAAGGAGAGCGCAACCTCTGATAGAACAGTACTGGGGCTCAACATCCATAGAGGTGGTACAATACCCATAGACTGGCTGTCTCGTCTAGCCGAGGGAGAATACGTGCTCAATGCTCAATCTTCCAAGTCGATCAACGAAAAATTATCATTTGAAACAGACCAGGCCTTCCTTCAGTCGTCACTCTTACATTTCAACTTTCGTGTACCGATTCAATCGCTCCATTGTGATTCCTTGGACAGTGCAGAAATTTTCGAAATGCTCAATCGCATCTACACCCCAGCCATCACGGCTCACCAGGCCTCTTTCGATAAAGCTGAGATCTATTTTGACCGGAAATACAAGTGCATTCTCGTCCAAGCTGTTCAACAAGTCTATGTCGACATAAACTGTCTAACCGGTTTTCTAGAGGCTACGAATTCCCAACTTTCACGAAAACCGCGTTTGGAGTTCCCAGGACTTTACGAAATTGAAAATGTCAAGACACCTGTCAAGTACCAACTCGTGATCCCGCCACAATATAAAGGCAGCAATGTTTTCTACATCAGCCAGCTACGCCCACAGCCGACAATGCCTGAAAAATACTTCACGTCACTTCCAACTGACGTCGGTCTCGAACACTATAAAGACAGGTCCGAATTAGCCGAAGTGGTGGGGATTAGGACAGAAGAAAAGTCGTGGTTGCAAACGCTCAGTCAAAAACCCAAAGGGTGAGACCATTGAAGTACAAGCTGAAAATTTGGGTACAGCCAATCTATAGCTTTATCTGGGTTACGCTCCGAGACATTTTTTTCATGCTGCCAATTTTTTGGACTCGTGACTGGGGAATGTTAGTTGCAAGATGGACAGAATACTATGCATATCCTGATTGAGCTCACTTGCCCAGTGAATCGGGAGTTGATGATACTACTTCCCCGGTTTGGCTCTACCGTTACTCACTATGCCCCTTCTCGGTTAACTGCGATTACACCCCTTCAGCTGCTTTCCTAAAGAATATGTAATGGTGGTCGATTCTTCTTTCTAAGGAATCATCAACGAATATGATTAGGTAATGTACTTGCCTACAAGAATCTATCACAGGCGATGCTTCAATACTTAGAGCTACACTTACCTTAGGGGATACTCTAACACAGGAGATGCTCTAACTCAGGATGTTAAATTCGGGCTAAGTCAAGCACTATGTTTCCGATATTCATTAGCCGAGTCTAGACTATTGTTAGCAGCTTGGAGAATCAATCTCTACTTCGGGATTTCCCCTTGTCTGCTGCACGGCGTGGTTCCTTGAAAATCAAACTCTTCGACTGCTGCACATATTCTGTCACGAAGCTTCACTCTTTCCTTTTACATATATTTCACGTGCTGATATTCCCCCCAGATCATGATTCTATTCAAATGTTAGATTTTTCAGTACATTTAGGGGTCATGAGAAATCGTTTCTATATTCGTTGAGGAATTTTCAAGAGGGATTTGAGCGAGTTAAATATTAAGGAGGAAAGAATATTCTGAATGAATGCAGCTAAGAAGGTCTAGATTCGGCAAATGAACTTAGTGAACAGAGTACCGGACGTCACAAGAATCCAATACCATTCATTAGAGATGGTTCAAGTGTCCATAAAAGGACATGTGTCACGTAATGGTATATCATAGCTGGCTGTATATCATCATAGCCGGCTGTATACCATAAAATAGAAGAAACATAGCCTGTGCAAAGCTCATATAGGTCTATGAATTGCTTGATTGTCAAAGAGCATAGACAACAATATTTCATGGTACTCACAAACGAACCTCCAAAAACAAGCATAACACCATAATTGGAAGTTGATTCATATGGCAATAGATACTCATGAAAAGTACTGAATATGGTACTGGTCATTGGTCCTGTGTACCGGAACACCATGAAAACCAGAAATGCATCCACAAGTCTTAATTTTTCATGAACAAGTTTTATTTCTTACAGATCAATAATCACTAGACCATATACGGCTCCAATGATCTATAGTTCTGCAGGACAATACATCTAAAACTCCAAGTGATCATCCCTGATTAGCATCAAAAATAGCTCATGGAAGAGCGTAAGGCGAATGACCAAGCTCTATAAGGAAGGAACAACTATTCAGACATTATTAATTGACTGAAGTCCCTTTATTGTCAATTCCGAAAAAAAAAAACATGCTTATGATGCCATATACCAGTATGTGGCCAACGATTGGGGAAATAAAGCCAGGTTACCCTTCTTCATGGACCTCCATATGGAACCCCTTCATGAAACCCTTATATATCCCTTCATACCCCTTTCTGGACGCCTTCATAGAAAGCACTCTAATAGGCTAATGTTCCCCAGGGAAGAGAGCTTGTGTTTATGTGCAGGCTGCCGGATGTACCAGGTCATGCTGTTAATGCAACATCCTAAACAATGAACAGAAAGAAACTGTGGAGATGCACACCAGATATATAACTAGGAACCAGCCATGATAGATTCTACCAAGCCTTCTTCCAGCTTTTACCTCTTCATCATGACACCTACTTGTTATATTTGGGCCTTGCTTATGGCAGCCTCCGTCTGCGCAGACACTCGAGTGTTGTGGGCGGACATGGAGGGGAATGGCGAGTTAAAGCCAGTCTCCAAAGTTCCGTCATATGTGTTCGATGTTCTTGCCCTTGACGATTCCGGCCACGCTCCCCTCCTCAAGTTCAACTGGGCAGATGACGGCCATGCTACCATGGAAGAGGGAGGCGAGCACAAGGCCCTTGGCGTTGCCAAAGGCTTCTTATTGTACGGCACGCGTGACGTGGTGGCGCCATTGACCATGCTATTGAACTCCCACCTGAAGATCATGAATATTGATCCATATTTATGTGAACATTTGCAGACAAAAGGACGACGGATATTTATGAATGGTGACTTTACGTCCAAGAACGTAACGTGTCAGTCGGTGGTTCTATATTTGAAGCCAGAAGATACAATTCAGGACTCTGAGGAGCAGGAACCTAAAGTGGAAGATCCTAAGCAGGAACCAAACCAGGAACTAAAGCAGGAACCGAAAGTGGAAGATCCTAAGCAGGACCCAAACCAGGAACTAAAGCAGGAACCGAAAGTGG
>NKZI01001541.1:0-30014 GCA_002370645.1 Metschnikowia sp. 00-154.1 | reverse complement strand
GTGGGATTAATTCGGTTTTTCGTATTATTTTACGGAAAATAGTTTGAAGAATCTCGATGAAACCATTTGGTTTGAAAGACTGTGCGAAGGGGTACGAAACTTTTTGAATCATTGGTTTGTTTCATTTTGCTAANAATAGTTTGAAGAATCTCGATGAAACCATTTGGTTTGAAAGACTGTGCGAAGGGGTACGAAACTTTTTGAATCATTGGTTTGTTTCATTTTGCTAATGTGGTTTGAATCGTTTTGTCGCACTGGTTTGAATCATTCTGTCTTCTTGGTTCGAAACATTTTGTCGGGCTAGTTTGAATTATTCTGTCGCACTGGTTTGGATCATTCTGTCGCACTGGTCTGGATCATTTTGTCGCACTGGTCTGAATAGTTTTGCCGCACTGGTTTGAATAGTTTCGAAAAACACTGTAACAGTCTGTATTAATAGTCTATATTAACAGTCTGTATTATCAGTCTATATTAACAGTCTGTATTAACAGTCTGTATTGACAGTCTGTATTGACAGTCTGTATTGACAGTCTGTATTATCAGTCTATATTAACAGTCTGTATTAACAGTCTGTATTAATAGTCTATATTAACAGTCTGTATTAACAGTCTGTATTAATAGTCTTTATTGACAGTCTGTATTGACAGTCTGTATTATCAGTCTATATTAACAGTCTGTATTAACAGTCTGTATTAATAGTCTATATTAACAGTCTGTATTAACAGTCTGTATTAATAGTCTATATTGACAGTCTGTATTGACAGTCTGTATTATCAGTCTATATTAACAGTCTGTATTAACAGTCTGTATTAATAGTCTATATTAACAGTCTGTATTAACAGTCTGTATTAATAGTCTATATTGAAAGTCTGTATTGACAGTCTGTATTATCAGTCTATATTAACAGTCTGTATTAACAGTCTGTATTAATAGTCTATATTAACAGTCTGTATTAACAGTCTGTATTAACAGTCTGTATTAACAGTAATTGAAATCTAACCCATGAGCAATTTCCCAAGATACAGGATTCTGAAGAATATTAATGATAATGATATACCTAATGACTGATATCTTTATATTACTTCTTGTGTTCAACAATATTTAAATACTATTGATGGAAAAATCTTTAAAAATAAAAAATAGATATAAAATTAGCGTCCAACGTAAATAAAATAAAGAATAATAAAATAAGAAGGCTCAATACAATCAGAAAAACGGTTAAATAATACTTAAGAATGGATTTTAGAGGTCGTCTTTATAGTGAAATTACAACTTTATCTTTTCAAGGCACGCCTTTAGCTATAAGTGTATTAGAATATTCGAATAGTTCTTTAGTTAATTTAGAAGATAATGAATGTATTATAAGATGCTTTAAAGATGTATTTAATAATTTATTACTATCTAAAAAGTCATTTTATGTGTTTTACCATTAATTTTATATTTTAATACAATTTTAATTATAGATTTAGAATGATTTAAGATTGTTATATAATATGACTAATATTTATTCTATATATATATTAAGTGCTGTATGTTTTTATAATTTAACTAAACCTAATTATAAATTTCAAAGTAAAATAGCAGACAATTCACTTATACAATAAAATGATCTTGATGGACAATCAATTATTATACCTATAATTATTAATGCGAGAGCTAGATTGGTTTTATTAAAATTAATACATGAATTAACTGAGAACCATCATCATTCAGTATCAAATATTAAACCACTTAATAGTGATTACCAATTAACTACAGTATCCAAAGATCTAAACCATGAAAAGATGCAGTCACATAATATTAATATTAATAAATGTTGTAATGATCCTCATTATAAAGGTATAATTGGAAATTTAAAATCGTCTAACAAACTTTCATTAATTTGCAAAGAATCCATAAAGGCTCCAAATTTATAACGACGATTTCCCTCGACCATCATTGTACGAAGCACCATGATGGTCAGCGATGAGCTGAAACAATCACCACTATTATTCTGGTGAGGAGTTTTTTTTTCCAAGCAACATTTTCTCTTCAAAAGTTATATAAGCCGCTCAGATTCCTCTCTTTGAGGATTCATCAACGAATAACAAAAATCTAAAATCTACCAATCTACCAGAACAAATCATATGTAACTTTCTTGGGGGAACTACATCTACATTTACTAATACACCAAAGCTCTAGAAGGTCCAGTTAGAGATCTATCCAGATTGCCCGAGAATTACTGGTAAATTCTACATTTCTTTCATGACCTTAAATATTATAGTATCTAATAAGATTTCTAAAAGTAAAAGTAGGAACTATCATACTTTTTGGAACATAGCTATTTATTAGTATTATACTCCTTAATTCAAAGTGTTATTTATATGTACTATACTGATTATACTTAGTCTACTTAGTCTTATTACGCTTAGACTTCTGTCTACTGACATTTTCCCATGTCTAATGAAGTCCTAAATATAGTTCCATATTTTTTTTATAACGACGATTTCCTAAATAGTTCTTTGTAAATAAACGTATAATAACTGAATGTTCCAATAGATATTTTGGTATATTTAAAATATTACATATTCTAGCTACTTGTCTTAAATAATTAATAAACGTCTTAATTAATGGATATTTATTCATTATTACAAATTGTATAGTATTAACTAAAGATAATATTTGCTTAAATGTTAACTTTATATTATTATCATTTGAAGGTATTTGATTAAACAATTTAAGTAGCTCACTTACTTGAGTATTAGAAGAAGCCTTATAAGGTATAATCATAATACATTTTTTAATCATATCTCTATGAATAGTGTCGACACGCGCCGGCCCGTGAACAGGAGGAATGAGTTCCTGCATGTTCCCAATCATCACGCGCAGGTGAAACAATGCTGGGCGATGAGAAGAGGCCACGTTGGAGACAAGCCTTCTCGTCTAATTCTCGGCTAAATCCTCGTCTATGCGCCTAGCCCTCGTCTATTACGTGGCAAATGGCGCATACAAAAGAGGGCGCGATTCCTCGTGTTTCTAATTAGGAGTTCTCTCGGAACCATTGAAGATAACACGGAATTAGAGCCAGGTTACATTCAATAAATACTAGTCCGAAAACTAACAAATAGTTATAGAAGCCAGATATTTAGATTCAGGCTCATCAATAGTATTTAAATATTGTTGAACACAAGAAGTAATATAAAGATATCAGTCATTACGCGCTATTTCGACCTTTTCCTCGCATTAATAGAGAGATATTCTTTCTTTATTTTTCTTCTTGATATTATTTAACCGTTGTTCTGATTGTCTTGAGCCTTCTTATTTTATTATTCTTTATTTTATTTAAGTTGGACGAGTAATAAATAGGACAATCCAAGTTCTTAGGGAAATAAGAATTAAAATAATTAAATAAAGAGCCTTTATGGATTCTTTGCAAATTAATGAAAGTTTGTGTATGTCTTTAGTTTCAACCTTCTTTTATAAGATAATATATAATGATTTATTATGGTGCTTTAATTAATAATAAAGATTCTTATTTGTTAGATTCTGGTTTACGTCCAGTACTCTGTTCTAGTGTGTTTTGTATGTTTATTCGTCGATGATTCCTCAAGGAGGAACCATCGCACCTTATATAGACTGGTCCGGCATAGAGGAATAGGGGTGGTATTGAGGGCCGAAGGCCGCAACATCTGATCGACCAGTGCAGGTCTAACATATAGTGTATTATAGTGTAGTCGTGACACGTGACTGATGAACTTGAGACCAGTACATGTGCGGGTACTGCATGCTCATGCCAAGCTATCCAGATGAAACAATGTTGGGTATTGTTGAAGAAGAGACAAAGGTAGAGCTAGGGCTCTATGGGCTCCCGTCTAACTCTTGTCTAGCTCCCGTCTAGCTCCCGTTTAGCTCTTGTCTAACTCTGTGCATTGTCTTGTCGAGACAATGTAGATGAGAGAGATTGACAAAGGAGAGAGATTGACAAAGGAGAGAAATCCTTTAGGAGTTCCCAGGACTAACTATATAAAGCAAGGATCCTGCTCAGTGTTGAGCGGTATCAATGGAAAATGGAGATCTCGAACTCACTACTTTACATAGCAATAGAGTTATAAGACAGATGACAGAACGGATTACCCAAGTCACTCAATTGAGAGAAGTATTGCAGTCCAACTATGTAACGGTTCATGTATACCAATTGGTATATGCTAACGTTCAATACAGTATGGTCCAGTATAGTCCAGTATAGTCCAGTATAGTCCAGTATAGTCCAGTATGGTCCAGTATAGTCCAGTATAGTCCAGTATGGTCCAGTATAGTCCAGTATAGTCCAGGATAGTCCAGTATACTTCAGTATAGTCCAGTATAGTCCAGGATAGTCCAGTATACTTCAGTATAGTCCAGTATAGTCCAGGATAGTCCAGTATACTTCAGTATAGTCCAGTATACTTCAGTATAGTCCAGTATAGTCTAGTATATTGCTTAGCATAAGTTGACTTGTATTAGCTAGTCCAGTATCTAGTGGAGTATCTAGTGGAGCATCTAGTGGAGTATCTAATGAGGTATCAGTACCTTACCTTCAATGTAATTTCGTAAGCAATAAGTAATATCTAGTATATAGTGTTATGTTCTTTAATAAATTTATACCTGATCTTGTATTTATTGTTGATTCCTCAAAGAGAGGAACCAGAATGGCTTATATAATTTTGATAGAAACTTGGCATCGAAAAACTCTCCACCAGAACAATAGTACAATAGTAAGGATTGTTTTGGAATATTCGAAAGAACCATCATAGTACTTCATACAACTATGGTCAAGACACGGCATTTACAATGGCCATAGTAACAATCGGACTGAGAGGCTTCATAATACCTTCATAGGCAGGGCCTTGTGTATGGTGGATCTAACACTATACCATTATACTCTATACCATTATACTCTATACCAACTATAGGACTGTACTCTACCATTATACTCTATACCAACTATAGGACTGTACTCTACCATTATACTCTATACCAACTATAGGACTATACTGATTATACATTGATCTGCTTGTCTACTATCCTACCATATACTATGGTACACATTTTACTACTACTACATTCTATATCATACTACACTCTTTTACGAGTATATTTGTATACTACTACTATTACTGCTTAGTGTATTCCATTTATAGTCTTCGAGTCTAGTATGTTCTATTTTTGGATGCCACATTTCGATACTTGATTATATAGGCCGCTCTGGGTCCTCTGTTTCCGAGCCCTCTGTTTCCGAGCCCTCTGTTTCCGAGCCCTCTGTTTCCGAGCCCTCTGTTTCCGAGCCCTCTGTTTCCGAGCCCTCTGTTTCCGAGCCCTCTGTTTCCGAGCCCTCTGTTTCCGAGCCCTCTGTTTCCGAGCCCTCTGTTTCCGAGCCCTCTGTTTCCGAGCCCTCTGTTTCCGAGCCCTCTGTTTCCGAGCCCTCTGTTTCCGAGCCCTCTGTTTCCGAGCCCTCTGTTTCCGAGCCCTCTGTTTCCGAGCCCTCTGTTTCCGAGCCCTCTGTTTCCGAGCCCTCTGTTTCCGAGCCCTCTGTTTCCGAGCCCTCTGTTTCCGAGCCCTCTGTTTCCGAGCCCTCTGTTTCCGAGCCCTCTGTTTCCGAGCCCTCTGTTTCCGAGCCCTCTGTTTCCGAGCCCTCTGTTTCCGAGCCCTCTGTTTCCGAGCCCTCTGTTTCCGAGCCCTCTGTTTCCGAGCCCTCTGTTTCCGAGCCCTCTGTTTCCGAGCCCTCTGTTTCCGAGCCCTCTGTTTCCGAGCCCTCTGTTTCCGAGCCCTCTGTTTCCGAGCCCTCTGTTTCCGAGCCCTCTGTTTCCGAGCCCTCTGTTTCCGAGCCCTCTGTTTCCGAGCCCTCTGTTTCCGAGCCCTCTGTTTCCGAGCCCTCTGTTTCCGAGCCCTCTGTTTCCGAGCCCTCTGTTTCCGAGCCCTCTGTTTCCGAGCCCTCTGTTTCTGAGCCCTCTGTTTCCGAGCCCTCTGTTTCCGAGCCCTCTGTTTCCGAGCCCTCTGTTTCCGAGCCCTCTGTTTAAGGAACCATCAACGAACATACTATCAATTAGACATAAGTGTACTAGAGCACATAACAGTTTCTAGTGCATCTAATAAACCTACTACAAACATCATTTTAGTTACAGTAGTAAGTACTTGGTAATTAAACAGACTGCGGTATGTTAGAGTAGTACTATACCCTCAGACCAAGTTGATGGGATGAGTTCATTGGGAATGAGTTCATTGGGAAATTGGAATTGGGTTGGGAAATTGGATTTGGAGCACATGATGTCACACGTGATGGCACACGTGACCGCCGCGCTCGCGTTTTAGAGACACATCAAAATTTACGCCTCGGCCCCAACGCCAATTTCAACTCCACCGTTTTTAGCTTCCCAAGGTAGAATAAAGTGTGTATTGATCCATGAGCACAACAGACCCGGTGTCGTCCGATACCGTTCGCAGTGCCGAGAAAAACGATGCAACGGTTCCCGAAAATGGGACCGACAAAAGCCCCCATGCTTCTTCGCTGGCCCCAAACGAATTGGAGTCGCTGGTGAAGACTGGGGAGGTTTTAGAGCTGGAAAATCGAAGCGCAGAGTCCAGGAATGCTGGAGTGACCGATTCTCCTGAAGAAAACGGCTCCACGCACGCTTCAGAGCAGAAATTCCTGCTCCCGGAGCTGTCACTAGAAGAAACAGAGGCGGGGGGTGTTGCTGACGAATTGGCCAGTACTGATTTCTCAGTTTCAGAAACGAAAGAGGCTTCGGGGGGTTTAGAGCCTTCCGGGGGCTCAGCAGAGTCCGAGGGGGAGAGATCCGTGGCGAAGAGATCCGGTGACTCGTCAGAGTCCGAGGGAGAGAAATCCAGGGGTTCAGCAGAGTCCGACGCACAGAGTTCCAGGGCTGAGGCCAGTTCCGGCGTCGACACTTCCAGCACACAAGCCTCGGATCCCGTGACTTCTGGCAAAAGCCCTAAAACCCCAGATCTT
The DNA here is from genome assembly GCA_002370645.1 of Metschnikowia sp. 00-154.1. NCBI lineage: Eukaryota > Fungi > Ascomycota > Pichiomycetes > Serinales > Metschnikowiaceae > Metschnikowia > Metschnikowia sp. 00-154.1. Next base: position 23,029 of record NKZI01001541.1, on the reverse strand, counting down.
CCCAAGATCCTGGTGAATACACAGAAATCAGCCACTGTTCCCGAAATTGCCACCCCCAGAGATCAATCCAAGGCCCTCCCCACACCGCCTACAGCTTCTCCACGAAGATCCCATGCTTCCGGCAAAATCGACAATATTGCCATTTTCAAGAAAACATTTGAAATCATCGCTGAAAGCAAAGAGGCCCAGAAAAACGCCCGCTTGAAAAGTGCAACCGATAAAGCTCTCGAGTCGCTAGCCAATACGGCGTCTCGGGACCCGCACGTGATCTTTGAGGCGTTGAAACTTGCTTGTGAAACGTCCAACAACGAGTTGAAGTCTCAGGCTGTTGATCTCTTTGCCAAGCTTTTTGACTATGCGCTGTTTGACAATGAGCAAGACCGCGTGGACTTGACCGATGCAGCCGTGGATGTGATTTCTTCGTGTTTTGAAGGAGAAGGAACGGATCCGGAGTTGGAGTTGCAGGTGGTCCGGGCGCTCATACACAGCATCATCCTCATGCCCACCCATGGGGCTTCATTATTGAAGGCAGTCCGCCAGATCTACAACGTGTTCATTTTCTCCTTGGTGCCTCGCAACCAGGCTGTGGCCCAGGGAACCTTAACGCAGGTCATCGGCACCATTTTCCAGCGTGTCAGCGATGCCTCCAACTTAAAGGCAAGTTTATCGACGTCCAGCACCAATCTTGTGTCTACACCAGGACCCGTGGAAACAAAAGCGGACGAAAACGGCGAAAAAACGCCTGAAGAGGGAAAAATCACGCTTGAGAAGTTGCAGAACCTCAATGGAGACTCTGCAGACTCCGCTCGGGTCACGGAAGCTAATAAGGCTTCTTATACCGATGAAGATTTGGTGGTCAAAGATGCCTTCCTCATATTCAGAGCCATGTGCAAACTTTCCATCAAGGACTTGGACACTGATAACGTGGATATGCGGTCCCACTCCGTGCGGTCGAAGTTGCTCTCATTGCATGTAATCCATACAATCTTGAGGAACAACATCGATATCTTCTTGAGCAAAAACGTGGTGATTCTCCTGTCCAATTCCGATGACCAGACCCGTTTGATCGATGCAGTGAGATCTTATTTGTGCCAGTCTTTAATTCGAAACGCTGCTTCTCCTTTGGCTCCCGTGTTTGAATTGACTCTCGAGACGTTCTGGCTCCTTATCTCCAATTTACGCTCGGATTTCAAGATGGAGATACCCGTTTTATGGGAACAGATCTACTTCCCTGTTTCGGAAATGAAGACTTCTACAGCCCACCAAAAACGGTACCTTCTTTCCATCATCGAGAGGCTCTGCAATGATTCCAGATGCATCATAGAGTTCTACTTGAACTATGATTGTGATAGCAACCAGCCCAATATTTGCGAGGCCATCATTGATTACTTGACTCGGCTCTCGTTGTCACGGGTGGATGCTACTCCAGCGCAGAAATTGGCGTTCCAGGAGTCCAAGAGGTCCGGTATCTCGCTCTATGATATCAGCAAGATTGACAACTTGACCACGATCACGATGTCGTCGAAACCTCCGGAACCGGACGTGTACAACCAGTTTCCGTTGGAATATGCTTTAAAAATTACGTCTTTGAACTGTTCCGTGGCGTTCTTGAGGTCCCTTCACTCGTGGGCACAAAAGGGCATTTCTACAAACTCTAAAACAAAACGAATGGCGTCGAATTCTATTTCTGAAGTCTCTTCGCAAGTCCACTCGAGGACTCCTTCGTTTGTGAAGGTTTTTGAAGGGTCCGAAGCCGAAAATGACGATCCAGGCCAATTTGAAACGCAGAAACAACGCAAAAAGGCCTTCCTCGAAGGTACAAGGCAATTTAGCCAGAAACCGTCACGTGGAATCAAGTTTTTCCAGGTCAATGGGTTCATTAAGTCCGATAAACCCGAGGATATCGCCGCTTTCTTGTTGGAAACCGATTCTTTGGATAAGGCAGCATTGGGGGATTACTTGGGTGAAGGAGGAGAGCGCAATGTGAGCATCATGCATGCGTTTGTTGACCAGATGGATTTTCAGAACAAGTCGTTTGTAGATGCCTTACGTTTATTCTTGCAGCTGTTCAGATTGCCCGGAGAAGGCCAGAAAATCGACCGGTTCATGCTTAAGTTCGCCGAACGATACGTTTTGGGCAACCCGAAGGTGTTCTCCAATGCAGACACGGCATATGTCTTGGCTTATTCGGCCGTGATGCTCAATACAGACCAACACTCCAAGCTGGTGAAGGTACGCATGACGGTGGACAATTTCATCATGAACAATGCTGGAATTGATGATGGAAAAGACATTCCTCGCGAGTTCTTGGAGCAGGTATTCCATGAGATCCAGACCAACGAGATCATCTTGCAATCGGAACACCATGCAGCTCTTTTGGCAGGAGAACAGGATAATGTGGGAGCTTCGGGTTTCTTTGGGACCAGGGACTGGAACAGAGAGGCATACAACCATGCTTCCAAAGAAATGTCCACCAAAACCGAGAAACTCGTCAAAAACTTGGGCAGGAAGTTGAAGGAGGACTCCAACGTGTACCATGCAGCATCTAACATCTATCACGTGAAGTCGATCTTCGATACCACCTGGATGTCGATTTTGGCCGGTTTGACTGCTCCATTCAAGCAGTACGACGACAATGACGTCATCAAGGTTTGTTTGGAAGGTATTAAGCTCTCCATCAAGATTCTGTCGTTGTTTGGGTTACAATATGCCCAAACTTCGTTTCTCGGGGCTTTGGTGCAGTTCCAGAACTTGAACAACATTGAGGATATCCAGGCCAAGAATGTGGATGCCATCTATATCATGCTTGAAGTGGCTGTGAGCGAAGGGAATAGCCTCCACAAGTCATGGATCGATATCTTGCGCTCAATTTCTCAACTTGAAAGATTACAGCTCATCGCCAAGGGTATAGACCAGGATTCCATCCCGGATGTGACAATAGCCAAGTTGGTGAACCGCAATTCGTTTGAGAGTGCCATGGCTGCACCATCCGGTTTTTTCAGCCTGTTCTCAAGGGAAACCACGGCTTCGCAGAGTGCTTCGCTCAAGTATCATAACCAGCAATTATCTGCAACGCTGGCCAGTTTCTTGATGAAGACAGAGTTAAGTGTTGCCATTGATAAGGTGTTCACCAACAGCTCGGAATTATCGGGAGATGCTATCAAGGATTTCGTGGAGGCATTGAGCCAAGTGGCTTCCGAGGAGATCGAATCGCTGGGCCAATCGTCTAACCCAAGAATGTTCTCGCTCCAAAAAGTGGTGGACATTTGCTACTACAATATGGGCCGGATTCGGTTGGAGTGGTCGCAGTTGTGGGTGATTTTGGGGGAGATTTTCAACAACGTGGGGTGCAATCCTAACCTCATGGTGGATTTCTTTGCTTTGGACTCGCTTCGACAATTGTCCATGCGGTTCATGGACATCGAAGAGTTGTCGCATTTTAAATTCCAAAAAGAATTCTTGAAACCCTTCAAACACATCATCACCCATAACCGGTCGTTTGAGGTCAAGGATATGGTGTTGGAATGTATCAACAATATGATCTTGGCCAAATCCAGCCAGATCCGGTCGGGGTGGAAAACTATCTTCGAGGTGTTGGCCGTGGCAGCGCAGGAGAAGAAGGACTCGTTGGTGTCCAGTGCCTATAAGCTTGCCTTGCATATAAGCAAGGAGAATGGGGAGGAGGTGGACAAACAAGATGCTTTTGCAGACATGGTTACGTGCTTCACCGAGTTTGCCAAGAACGATAGTTTCCAAAGAGTGGGATTATCATCGTTGGAGGTTCTTTCGAGGTTGATTGTGCATGCAGCCCAGAACATCGAGCAAAATGGCGGCGAAATCTCGACCGATAAGTTGGACGCTTTGAATAAGGTGTGGTTCCCGATTCTCTTTGGGTTCCATGACATCATCATGCGTGGAGAGGAGTTGGAGGTTCGGTCTCGGACTTTGACGCATTTCTTTGATGTATTGCACAAGTATGGAAGCCATTTTGATGGTGATTTTTGGCACTTGGTGTACCACAAGCTCTTGGCGCCAATGTTTGGCATTTTGGCACTGCCCTGGAAACTCCAGCCCAGTGAAAACATCCAAGTTGGAGGTGGGGCTGTGGATGGAGATAAACTTTCGTTCTGGGTATCGACTACATTGATCCAGGCGTTGAACGGGGTGGTTTCGCTTTTCTCTCACTATTTCGAGGCTCTCACTCCGATGTTGGGCGAGTTCTTGCTGTTGATGACCAACTGCATCTGCCAGGAAAACGATACCATTGCCCGAACCGGAAAGCTGTGTTTCCAAGAATTCATGGCTCTCAACTGCACCAAATTCAACGACGAACAATGGGATTTGGTTTCTGCAACAACAGCCAAACTCTTTGATTTAACTACAGCAAAAGAGCTCTTCGATTTGGACCCATTGAAGAAGGAAGCCGTTCCAAAAGGCGACAGCGACGAGAAGTCGTCCATAGTGGTCAAGTGTGTATTACAGCTCTTGATGATCGAAATGCTCCTGGAGTTATCAGTACGAGAAGAGTTCTACGAAGGCATCCCTGAGAAGCAGCTCATGAAACTCGCCAACTCGCTCCACAAGAGTTACGAGTTCGCCAAAAAGTTCAACGACGACTACGAGATGCGGGTGCGGCTCTGGAATGCCGGGGTCATCGAACGGCTCCCCAATCTCTTGAAGCAGGAGAGCATGTCTGCAGCCGTGTACTTGAACATCATGTTGAGATTATACTGTGACGGAGACAAAGCCACTGAGCCCGAGATCAAGCAGGATATCATGGATGCCATCATCCCGCTCTGTGAAAACATCTTGGAGAGCTACAGTGAGTTCGACGAGGCCAATCAGCAAAAGAGTATCTCCACCTGGAGGCCGGTGGTGGTGGAGATTTACGAGGGGTACATTGAGATGGACGAGGCGGACTTTTTGAAGTACTCGCCCACGATGTACCGGATCCTGTTGAAGTTGTTTGAGCGGGGAATCGGGCCCGACTTACGGAAAGCTCTTCAGTACTTCATGGCCCGAATTGGCGATACGTTTGTTCACCAGACCGACACGTGAGCCAAGGTCATGTGAGTCAAAGTCATGAGTGTAATCATGTGTCAAAGTCATGAGAGTCAAAGTCCTGAGTGGTAGTGTGTGAGTATCACGGATTAACCACGTGAGGAAGTGCCCGTGCTGAAAGGCACGTGAGGAGCAGTCGCGTGACACACACACACAGACACACACAATATCTCTCTCACACTCTCATCCACACCACTGCTGAGACAATGGGTTGTCCACGTGATAATTCACTGAAGAAATCGAGGCGATTGACTGCAATTGACGGTCAATTGATGGAGTGATATTTTTGTCACCAGAACACTGACTGATTGTGCTGTTCTGGTTCTGGAGTTTTGGTACTAGAATTCTGGTGCTGAGGTCACGTGCAGCAACCGGACCGCACTGGTGGTCCCACACCCGTGCACCGCGGCCAAGTTCAGGCAAGCGTTCGTATGACGCAAAAAAAAAAACCCGAAAATTTTTTGGACGTTTTTCTTTATTGTAGAACACACTTTTGATCACAATGTCTTTTGATAACAAGGTATGTCTGAACGCACAATCGATCCGTGGCAAGAATCATAAGAATTGTTTCCGTTTTCTTTCCTCTTGGATCTGTCTGCTATATATGTCCACAGCAATTCCCCACAACTGCCCAGGCCAGCAGTAACGCCAGCAGTAACAGGCAGATTTATTTGGTACAGTCAAGGATCTCATTGAATTTGATTGATTTTGATTGGTGGATTTGATTGAAGTTGATTGGATATTTGGTGGATTCCATTGAAGTTGATTGGTGGTTTTCATTGGTGGATTTCTGTAAGGAGTGTTTTCATTAGTCATTGATCATTGATCATTGGTCATTTGTTTTTGGTCATTGGTCTTTGGTTCACTGAATTAGGGTTGGGAAATGATTTAGATTTGGAAATAAGGTTTGGGTTTTAAGTTAGGTTTGGAAGTGCTTCAAATCAGTCCAGGATTGGAATCGATCCAGGATTGGAATCGGTTTAGGAATGGAATTGGAATCGGGAATGAAGTTGAATTGAATCGATTTGACCTTGATTCTGGTTTGAAGTTTGATTCTGATTTTGGTTTTGGTTGATGCTGGTGTGCATTCCTGGTTTTGCCGCCGACAAGTTCAAAGCAAGTTCCTCAATTGATTCTAATTTTGATTCTGATTGATAATTGCTTGATTATAATTATACCCATCCTGATCCGACATTTATCTGTTGATTGATTCACAACCACCGATTTACAACCACCAATTTACAACCACTCATTCGAAGGGTGACTTCGGTTCTCTTCCTTGATTGGTATGCATAATTCCTACTATGGTCATGCAATGATTTCTAATTGGCGTCAATGGTCCATTGGAAGTTTGGTTCTTCTTTAATTGCTCTGGATTTGGCTGGTTTGATAAATGGGTCAAACCAGGGAGCACGCATCATGAAATCCACCAAAAAAGGCGCAAAACAAAATCCTCGAAAATGCTCGGCCTCAGAAACGTCAGAAACGTCCGAAACGGGTTCGCGAAAAATCTAGCAATTTGGTATGCAGTGCAGAAGAAACAGATCCTCAATCTTGATTTCAAGAACTGCTTCTATTAGTGCTGTGAAAATCACCAAGTCGCAAGAAAGTGCCAAAACGCGAACAACGACTGTACAGTACTGTACAGTACAGTTCATTACTGTTCATTACTCTTTCAATATTGTTCAGTTTCCATGAACTTAGGGAGTTCAGGGCTTTGGGAACTTTGGGACTTCAGGGACTTTCCTCGAACCAACTTTCTCCATGTTACTACTTTTTGAGGAATAGGAATGTTGTTCAAGAGCTTTTCCAGAAACTGAGTGTGATGACTTGGTGCTTAAGACGACTTCCACCACATTTCATTGGGAGCTTGGCGTATAGAAGTATCTTGGTGCTTTAAATTGGTGCCTTAGGAACTCTTGGTGATGGAGAAAATGACTGTAGTCTTGGTACTGAGTCATTTGAGTCATTTCACTGAGTCATTTTACTGAGTCCTTTTACTGAGTTCTTAGCTCTACCGGAAGTTTATTGTCCAGGTACTGAGTCCAGGCAGATTTGGCTCTTATGCCTGGTGCTTAGTCTTGGATGGAGCTTGAGCGTGGTATTCATTTCTAGTACTTCTTGAGATTGGACCTTATTTGCTGCCTATTCGATTCTTTGCCCATTCGATTTTTTGCCTATCCGATTCTTTGGATTCGATTGCTTTTCTTTTGCTGAACTATACTAACTGCAGAACTTGTATGCCTTATTAGGGAACGATGTGGAGGACGACAACGTCGCCGCCCCAAAGATGCCCCGTGAGAACATCAAGCAGACCACATCGTCCAAGAAAGCCGATGTGCCTCCTACCTCTGCCGACCCCTCCAGAGCCAGAAAGAACAAGAAGCCCGTGACCGGCAACGAGGCCGCTTTGAAGAACAAGACCAACAACAAGTCCACACCAGGCCCTTCGTCCACGCCCGCCAAGCACGAGAAGAAGGTTCACGACCGCCACTCTAGATCCGGCAAGGCCGACACCAAGAAGAAGGTCAGACAAGGCTGGGGTGATGACAAGAAAGAGTTGGACTACGAGACCAAGGCCGAGGCCGATGCCGCTGCTGACTTGGAGGCCGAGGCCAAGGAAAAGGCTTCTGCTCCTGCCGGTAAGTCCTTGCAAGAGTACCTTGCTGAAAAGGCCCAACAAGGTGTTGTGGGAGGCACCAAGACGCTTAGACAAGCCAACGACGGTGCCGAGGACAAGTGGAGCGGCGAGAAGATCCAGAAGGAGCAGGTTGCTTTCATTGAGGGTCAATCGTCCAAGAAGATCAAGCAAAAGGCTCCAAAGGAGAAGAAGTACTTGGACTTTAACGCTGTTTTCGCCGACAACGCCGGCTCTAGAAGAGACTCCAAGAAGCCTGCTTTTAAGGGTAAGGCTGCTGCCAAGCCTTCTGTCAACGAGAAGAACTTTCCTTCGTTGTAAGTTGACTAAAGAGTGGTTTTGGCCGACTTTTCACTGACGTCATTTTGACGTGAAGGACTACTGATTTCGGTGTTGATTTCATGTTGATTTCAATGTTAATTTCAATGTTGATTTCGTGTTGATTTCAGTGTTGTATTCAATGTTGATTTGAATGTTGATTTGAATGTTGATTTGAATGTTGATTTGAATATTGATTTCAGTGTTAATTTCAGTGTTGACTGACGTCAGGGTTAACATTAACGTCTGATGACGTGCCGTTAAAGTACGATGCCTAGAAGGGCGATGACGACTTGAATACATTGAATTGATAAGACAAAGTAGAAGACGAGAATGTGTATCATGGAAGTTGGTAGGCTTTTGTAAAACGTGGTGTAGTAAATGTAGTAATTACTTAATCTGGGTTGTTCTTAAGTACTGGTATGTTCATAATACTGCATATAAGCACTCGGACGTATATTTCCTTTTTTGCATTATGAATGGATAACGAAGCTAATCTATGTTTTATTGTCCCAACTGTGTTGTAAGTGTTATATAAAATTGTTTAAATTGGCGGATTGTCTAGTTGTCTAAACTGTCTAAAATATGTCTAATTTGTCTAATAGTCTAATTTGTCTAATAGTCTAATTTGTCTAATAGTCTAATTTGTCTAATAGTCTAAAATTGTATAATAGTCTTGTCTTTGTCTAATTTGTCTAGTGTCACTACTTAAGTGAACCACTCTTGTTGGACGAAATTATCCAAGAATCCTACTCAGTATTTACCAGAATGTGACTAATAAGCTACTAAAAAAATTAGACTACATTTGACGAAATTCTTGTAGTTTTGTATTTGGGACAAGGGCTCATAACCTGGGTTTGGCACATTACACTATTTTAGCTGCATGTTTTTTTGGGACAATAAGAACTGAATAAACAAAAAATCTCCAAAAAATTACAAAGAAATTACACTAACAAACGTTTTTTTTAGTATAATTTCATGTATTTGTGTAGTTGTGGGGGAAAACCCAGGGCTCATAACCAAAAAAAAACAAAAACATACAGAATAGTCCAATGGTATAGAATATAGATTGGTTGGAGGTTTAGGAGTAAACGGGTTCCAAGGGCTTATAGCATTAATAAAAGTGAAGGACAGTATCGTTCAGTTGATGTTGTTTTAATGTAAGGGCTCGTAACCGGAGAATTCAATGGCTCCTAACCAGAAGTAAAATGGCGTAAGCGCAAGTAAAATGGCATAACCAAAAGTGAAATGTCGTAAGCTAAAATTATTGCGACCAAAAGTAAAATGCCGAAATTTTTAATTGAATTAATTGTTGGGAATGTATGGCCCATAATTGGGGGCACCGGGCTCGTAACCCGAGCAAATAAAGGCACATAACCTGAGGGGTTCGATGGCTCAAAACCAAGATAATAATAGGTCTATGGAGGTCTAGCCAGCAGCATCTTCATCCTCGGCACGAAATCGTAGGAAGAAATTATTGGACTGGGAAGTTAGAGGAAGGGTAGAGGGTTTGGACTGATACCCAAGACGCGTGACAGTCAGGTGACAATCACGTGACAGGCATGTCGGTCTACTACCAACTCCTCAACGACACACAAACGGAACACATCAATAGAGTCAAGTAGAGTGGATTCCAAGACGAGACTAGGTGGTTGGGCCACTACCGTCAAGTGAAGTCGGGCCAAGAGGCTGGCCACCTGCGACTTATATAATCCTTCTCAAGACCACCCTTGAAAGCAACACTTTCATGACCACACTTGGAAGCAATACCCTCATGACCAACACTAAAGTCAACACAACAGCAGTACATAAGTACCATCACATTAGTAATGATAAGATTCAGTAGGGAATCGTGTAGCAGTACCAATCACACCCCTAAGATTCCTTCATCCTCAGATAAACTCCTTCTTCCTCAGATAAACTCCTTCTTCCTCAGATAAACTCCTTCTTCCTCAGATAAACTCCTTCTTCCTCAGATAAACTCCTTCCTCAAATAAATTCCTTCATCCTCAGATAATCTCCCGTTTTAGGCCAGGCAAGTCCTTCATGGATTCACCTGTCAAGGCAGATGTAAACATTTAGTTAGGTGATACACTTCCTTGAAAACACCCCCTTGTTGGTAGAATAGACTCCCCTGTTGGAGTATACACTCTGCTTGGAATAAATCCTGTAACCCAATTCTTCAGCCACAGTATTAGAACAAAGGATTAGAAGGATTACCATCACTTCAATAATGACCAAATCCCCATGTTCTCAATCCCCATGTTCGCAATCCCCATGTTCTCTATACCAGTGCTCTCAGGGTGACCTCAGATCCAATGGCCTTCCTACTTTACAGAAAAAGAAGAAGGCTTCTGGACTAGAGGAGTACTAATCCACTCTATCTTTCCAGACAAACATGTATGATTATCTGCTCCAGATAGTAGAAGCACCGGAAGGAATGGGTAGATTTAGCATGTTAAGATTATGACTCATCAGTACTCAGACATCCAAGACCAGACTATCCCACAAGTCTTAACAAGTCTTTATGTCTTTATGTCTTTATGTCTTCATGTCTTAACGAGTCTAAAAATCCAAGTGTAATCTTAATCCTCAACAAATCGTCTAGACATAATCGTAGAGCTTAATAGCCCAACAAATGACCTTCACCGATCCGGCTAAAAACGTCTTTTCTAACGTTTCTTCCCACCTTCTCTTCTTCCTTCCTTCTCTTCTTCCTTCCCTTCCTCTTCCCTTCTCTTCCCTTCCTCTTCCCTTCCCTTCTCTTATCCATTCTCCTTCTCCTCTTCCCACTTCATCCCTCTCTCTATCTCACATCTCTTTCAACCACTTCAAACTAAAGATATCCTAGAGGTTCATCTAAGAACGTCCATAATAAAGATGGGGAAGTTCCTAATAGTAGCCAATCAAAGTGATCAAAATCTTGGAACACTGGGAAGACTCATTCCATTGGCAGCAGTTAGAAGCCCCTTTCTTTACCCACTATTCGTTAGCCACTTTTCATTCACTTCTCTTTCTTCCCTTGACTCTTCTCCCTTCTCCCTATCTATATCCACCCCTTTGTATTCTCTTCTCTTCTCTCACCTTATTTTCCCTTGCTCCCTTTAGCCTTAGCCTTTGTCCTTAGCCTTTATCCTTCTCTACCCGCTTCCATTACCTTCCTTCCCTTCCTTCTCCTCTACCCACTCTCCTCTACCCACCTCCTTATCTCCCCTTTCTCTCCTGAGTTCTCTTTTCTCTTCTATCACCTTATCTCCCCCTCCCCTCTCTTTCTGGTGAGTCACGCGGCGCACGTTGAGCTCCACGTTCCCGTTGACTAATTACGCACCCCACCTTCTCTTATTCTTGCTCTCTCACTTTCACTTTCACTTTCACCTCATACTCTCACTCACTCTCATACTCTCACTCACTCTCACACGCTCACTCACTCACTCACTTTCACGCTCATTCTCACACGCTCATTCTCACACGCTCTTTCACGCACTCACTTATTATTTATTCTCGTTATTTGTCACTCACTCGATTCTCACTATTTCTTTTATTCCTCTTTACACCTTCTCACTCCACAAAACACGTTCCACATTTTTTAGCAGACGCTCCCAACCAAACAAAAATAAACAACAACAAAAGGAACAAAATAAAACACATCCTTCAATACATCCTTCCAACCAAAAAATCCTCCCAACCAATTAAACAAAAACAAGGCACATACTCTCAACTAAAAAAATAAACCAACCAACAAAAAGGCATGACTTTGCCTACGAAGAACGTGTGGTCATCCCGTCAGGAATACGCTAGAAATATGGCGTCCCTGCTTATCCAGTCCCAACAAGCTCCTAATGGAGAACAAAATGGGGAACAAAATGGAGAACAAAATGGGGAACATAATCGGGAACATAATCGGGAACAGAACCAGCCCCAACAAAATGAACAAAATCAAGAGAGTCACAAGAGTCAGAGTCACCAGATTCACGAAAACCAAGAATACCAAGAAAATAACGGTTTACAGCAAATTAACCAGACCGTTAATCGCCGAGGAAATCTGAAGAACGGGCCAAATGCCGCGTCTAATTTCCACAATGCGGGTTCCCACCAAGGCGTGTTTACCCGCTCCGGCATGGCCCTCCACCCAACCCCAGACTCAAAAGTGGACCTATCAACAAATCCTCCAATGAAACCACCGGGTCGTGAATCCCCTCAAATCCTTCAATCCCATGAGAAATCGGTAGATTTTCTGAACGACCAATCAGTGACTCAATCTGGTAATTTTTCAGTGACTCAATCAGTGACTCAATCAGCCAACCAATCAGGTAAGTTGTCTGGTTTTTCTGGTAATTCTTCTGGTTTGTCTGGTAATTCTTCTGGTTTGTCTGGTAATTCGTCTGGTTTGTCGGGTGATTCTTCTGGGTTGTCAGGTAACTTGTCAGCCAACCAATCATCCAAACAAGGCCCGAAAAAGCTGAAACTGGAGGACGAAGACCGCAAGAAACTTCTGACATCATCACCCGAAGCTATCCGAGTTGCGGCTCAAATCACCCCCAACCGCCTTGCCAATCTTCTTATTCAGAAAGGCCCGCTTGCTATCCGGCTTATAACTGCCCACCTCCTGACGGAAGTGCCGGGGTTTGACCTTCTTTCACTCTCCAAACAACGCAGACTCATAATGGCGGCCATGGAGCATGGAGACGCTCAGAATAACGTTGTTTTCGAGAAAATCGGCTGGGGCCAATGGGCCGTGCGCTACATGAATTCCGATTACATAGTGACCGAACCCAATTCGTCGCTGGATAAGTCGAGGTTGAATATCCATGAGTTGCGCGAGAAGGCTAAGTTGGGCTGGCTGAAGAAACTGGATCTGGCAATGGACTCGGCGCCAATGGAGACGGTAACGGAGCCTCGGTCCCAGAAACGGACTGACTTGCTGAATCTCTCCGCTGATCTGTATAGAAGAGACTCCATTTCCAGTTCCAAGCCGAACCTCCATTCCGTCACCGTGCCGGGCGAACGTCTTGAACGCCTGGTCATCAGTGAAAGTGCAGTTTCGGATTCCGAGCCGGACTCGGATGATGAACCCACTGATGTGCACACTAACTTGCGTCCTACTCCTGCTACGCTACATGACGACGATGAAGACGCTATGGTTGATGATGAAGACGACGAAGACGAAGACAACGACGACGAAGATATGTTTGCGTTTGACGATGAAGAAAAGGACGGAATTGACGGAAATGACGGAGACGGAAAGGAAGGAAAGGACCGCCGTTTCAAACGGTCCCCTCCGATCAAATTCGCCAACCGTGTGCCTCTTACCCGGTTCAGCCCGCCACCCATTCTTTCGGGAAATAGACGCAAGTCGTCTCTGTCGTCGGTAGTCAAGAATACGTCGTCGTACAATTCCACACGACATCCGCAGATCTTGAACCGGTCGCGTTTGAACTCCATTGAAAACCTTGACGAGTATATGTTTTCTTCGGCCCGAAACTCGCTGTTTTCAATAGCATCTCCTCCAGCTGCTCAACTTGCCTCGGCGCTGCACCTCGGCTCAACATTGCACGTTGCTTCGGTTCCTACTACGTCTCCGTTGGGAAGTTGGAATGGGTACCTGCAGGACATGTATGGGGCTCGGGACTTCACTATTTCGTCGGAGAACGTGGCGTCGCTTGGGTCCCGTCGAAAACTGTCGTTTAACGAGTCCAGCATTCGGTCCACGCTTTCGCTGTCGTTGCCACGGGGCCAGAACCGGCCGATGGACCAAGTGATCTACTCCAAGAGAAGCCTTGATGTTGCAAGCGACACAGACGAAGAAGACTGGGCTTCGATGGGTGCAGAACTGCTCCGATCTGGAACCGGAGACACGCTGATGGTGCAGAATTCTAGTGAGGTGCAGAACGACGAGAGCACCGCCGCACGGGCCTTGGTCAACCTCATGTCGACATAATCAAGAGTATCCTAATACATTATAGAAGTCACTAAAAGTATATGTCCCAATCTATGAAAGTATTATCTTGTATATAAGAGTAAGAAACCTGCACAAAATATCACCAACTACCTGCATACTGATCACTCACAACCTGCACATTGTGACCCGCTCAGTGTTTTCTAATTAAGTCCCGTTTAGGAAAGCTGATTGCGACGCGCCTTTTTTCCATTTCCTCTTACTTCTATTAATTAGCGCAAGGTATTACCATCGACAAAAAAACTGTGCCAGTCTGAAACATTGATCTGGTGTTTATAATATTGCTGAATTAAATCGAAAAGCAGTTTCGAAATACTTGAAACAGTTGTGAAACAGTTCTGAAATACCTAAAATAGTTTTGAAATACCTGAAACAGTTGTGAAACAGTTCTGAAGCAGTTCTGAAACACCCTTTAAGCAGTTCTAAAACACCTTTGAAACAGTTGTGAAACACCTGAAACACCTGAAACGCCTACTACACGTTCACTATGTCTACCACAGTCGCTTTGCCGACGGTGCAGATCAACGTCAACTACAATGAAATCAAAAACCAGGTCAAGGATTTCTTCACCCATTTCAAAGCGTCTGGCGACACCATGGACGAATCTGAAACCGCCAGTGGCGCCAGTGGCGTCAAGTACTTAGATCTCTTTCAGCAGATCGCCAACAGAGACCTTACCACGCTTTACGTGGAGTTGGACGACTTGAAGAGTTATCAGGAAAACCAGTTTTTTAGCGCCGGAACGCATGGCGCTGATTTGGTGGCGCAGGTCCAAAAGAACACGTATCATTTCTTGGAGCTTTTCAGCTCGGTGGTGGACGAACTCATGCCGGAATCCACCAAGGACATTTCCTACAAGGATGATGTGTTGGATGTGATTTTACACCAGAGGAAGTTGCGGAACTTGCGTGTTTCCCAGGAGAATGCCGAGGAGTTTAATAATTTAAGGACAGGCTTTGAAGCTGCCGGTTCGCAGACCCAAGAGAATTTGCCAAACCCAGAAGAGACCGAAAATCTCTTCCCGGCTAAACTCACCAGACGGTATCATCTCTACTTTAAGCCGTTGAGCTCAGCTAAAAAGGCATATGCAGTGCGCCAGGTCAAAGGGTCCCATGTGGGTAAGTACATTACGGTGCGGGGCATCATCACCAAAGTGTCGGATGTGAAACCTTCTGTTTTGGTCAATGCTTATACTTGCGATAAATGCGGCTACGAGATCTTCCAGGAGGTCAACCTGAAGGTGTTCACTCCGTTGACCGAGTGTACGTCGCCTGTATGCAAGACCGACAACCACCGGGGCCAGTTGTTCATGTCCACGAGGGCCTCCAAGTTCCTGTCGTTCCAGGAGGCCAAGATCCAGGAGATGGCCAACCAGGTGCCAGTGGGCCACATTCCCCGTATGTTGACTATCTACATCGAAGGGGATTTGGTGCGCCTGATGAATCCGGGTGACGTGGTTGATGTTTCTGGTATCTTCTTGCCTTCGCCATATACAGGTTTCCGGGCCTTACGGGCTGGTTTGTTGACCGAGACCTTCTTGGAGGCCCAGTATGTGCGCCAGCACAAGAAGCAGTACGAGCTGTTGGAGTTAGATGCAGAGGCCACGGCCAAGATCCAGAATTTACACAGTCTGGGAGGAGTTTACCATAAATTATCGCAATCCATTGCGCCTGAGATCTATGGCCATGAGGATGTCAAGAAAATTCTCCTTCTTTTGTTATGTGGAGGAGTCACCAAGGAAATGGGCGATGGTATGCGGATTCGTGGAGATATTAACATTTGTCTTATGGGAGACCCGGGAGTGGCCAAGTCGCAGTTGTTGAAGGCCATCAACAAAATCGCCCCTAGATCCGTTTACACCACGGGCCGAGGCTCTTCGGGAGTAGGTTTGACTGCTGCGGTGATGAGAGACCCCGTGACCGATGAGATGGTGCTTGAGGGAGGAGCCTTAGTGTTGGCCGATAATGGAATCTGCTGCATTGATGAGTTTGATAAGATGGAGGAGTCGGACCGGACGGCTATTCACGAGGTTATGGAGCAACAGACCATCTCTATCTCCAAGGCCGGAATCAATACCACTCTCAATGCCCGTACATCCATTTTGGCAGCTGCTAACCCCTTATATGGACGCTATAACCCCCGGTTATCTCCACACGAGAACATCAACTTGCCTGCAGCCTTGTTGTCGAGATTCGACATCATGTACTTGATGTTGGACCAGGCCAGTGTTGCAGATGATGACCAGTTGGCCCGGCACGTGACCTACGTGCACCAGTACAACAAGCAACCCAAGATGGACTTTGAGCCCTTGGACCCCCAGACCATCCGCCAGTACATTTCCGTGGCCCGCACCTATAGGCCCACGGTGCCCAAGGCTGTGGGTGAGTACGTGACGCAATCGTACATCAACATGAGAAAAGAGGCACAGAGAAACGAAGGGTCGGTGAGGAAATTCGCCCACATCACTCCCAGAACCTTATTGGCGATCTTACGTCTTTCGCAAGCGTTGGCTCGGATCCGGTTTGGTGATGAGGTCAACCGCAATGACGTGGACGAGGCCTTACGTCTTCTCCAGGTGTCCAAGTCGTCCATGGAGACCAAAGAATATGTACGGGAGGATGCCACGTCGCAGATCATGAACTCCATCCGGCTCTTGTTGGCGGAGGAGAACAGCAACCAGATCAGTATGGAGGATTTGCGGGCCCGGATTTTGGCAAAGGGCTTCACGGCCGAGCAGCTCAACTTGTGTATCCACGAGTACCAGACGTTGGGTTTGTTCCAGCTTCTCGACGGCGGAGAGAGTCTCTTGATCATCGACCATTCCATGGAGATATAGGGAGAGAACAAAGAGTTTAGAGGGAGGAAACAGAGCGTGTGTTTTAGAGGGAGAAAACAGAACATGATTCTTTGAAAGGAAGAGGGAGATCATCAGGCTTATATGATTAGACATCAGGCCAGACATTGTATCAATAATTAGTATCAGATAATATAATTGAGTGACCAGTAATTAGTATTACCCTTTAGTCTGTGGAATGGAGTCAATACTAATGGTGAGGCTATAGACAGTCCGTTCAAGTTTGACGTATACACCCAATTAATAGCGTCGTTCCAAGTTGCTATACCATCTGAATTACCGAGAACCTCGAGGATACCCAGTGCAAAGTTGTAGCCGTTATAGCCGTTATAGCCGTTATAGCAGTCTCTTTTGAAATTGCGCTCACGCTGCTCCTCGCCTAACGAACGATATATGTCGCATTCCTGGTGAACACTAGGTCGTTGTGTTGACATGGGTGGTACCGCTGTTTAGAAAAAGTTATCGGCAACACCATAGATACGCTTTCTTCTTCAAGATACGCTTTCTCCGTCAAGTCATCACGTTTTTGAGGGTGGTCAAAACTTGGCGTATACCACATGATATAAGTTATTAGCATTGATATGTTCAATAATGCTTTTCAAGCGTCTTCCAGCTTCCCCACGGCATCCAGCTTCCCCACGGCATCCAGCTTCCCCACGGCATCCAGCTTTTACCACTCACCAGTCTGGTGATACCCCAATTCAACAACGCCTGTGGCTAATATACTAGCCAAGACCGAAGTGAAGCACTCAAGCACGCTTTCGTCTCCATTCCTAGTCTTTTGGCAAGTGTTAACAACGCTCACTAATGCTAGTCCAACGTTTCCACCAGCCAAGATCTGCATTGGAAGCCTTTTTTCGTCACGGACTTACACCATTGACCTCAAGATCTGGTAGGAAACCAGGTTGCTGGGATGAAGTCCTTAGCCATTGCTAGCATAGCACTAGAATACCTTTGCCACTGCTAGAATACCTTTGCCACTGCTAGAATACCTTTGCCACTGCTAGAATACCTTTGCCACTGCTAGAATACCTTTGCCACTGCTAGAATACCTTTGCCACTGCTAGAATACCTTTGCCACTGCTAGAATACCTTTGCCACTGCTAGAATACCTTTGCCACTGCTAGAATACCTTTGCCACTGCTAGAATACCTTTGCCACTGCTAGAATACCTTTGCCACTGCTAGAATACCTTTGCCACTGCTAGAATACCTTTGCCACTGCTAGAATACCTTTGCCACTGCTAGAATACCTTTGCCACTGCTAGAATACCTTTGCCACTGCTAGAATACCTTTGCCACTGCTAGAATACCTTTGCCACTGCTAGAATACCTTTGCCACTGCTAGAATACCTTTGCCACTGCTAGAATACCTTTGCCACTGCTAGAATACCTTTGCCACTGCTAGAATACCTTTGCCACTGCTAGAATACCTTTGCCACTGCTAGAATACCTTTGCCACTGCTAGAATACCTTTGCCACTGCTAGAATACCTTTGCCACTGCTAGAATACCTTTGCCACTGCTAGAATACCTTTGCCACTGCTAGAATACCTTTGCCACTGCTAGAATACCTTTGCCACTGCTAGAATACCTTTGCCACTGCTAGAATACCTTTGCCACTGCTAGAATACCTTTGCCACTGCTAGAATATCTTGACCATTGTTAGAATACCTTTGCCACTGCGAGAAGCCCGTGGTCATTGCTGAAGCCCATGGTCATTGCTAAAATATCTTGACCATTGGTAGAATACCTAAGAAATGATCAACTATAAAAGATGCAGCCTCATATCCTCTTCAAGCTGCTAAAACGTAGAATAAAAATGTTCTCGAAAATATAAGCACAACTGTAGGTTTGCGTGGTTGTTCAGTCTATTTATATAGGCTCATTTTATATTCCAGGAGATCTATATAACTATTGTTATTGTTCGTGACATCCAGTACTCTGTTGTAGTATGTTAGTTCACGTTTCTCATAGAGGAACCATCGCACCTTGTTGCACTTTATCGCACCTTGTTACACCTTATCGCACCTTGTTGCACCTTATCGCACCTTGTTAAACATGTGTTACCTGCAGTATAACGGAATTGGATAAGCCTCATAAGGTTTCGAGGAATGAATGAGTACAGACTAGTATTGTAACTGGATCTTGGCGTCAGGAATAGTCAGGTTTGATTTCAGACAATGCATTACCAAGTTCTGTGCAGGAGCAAGGAGTCCAGGGAATCCCAAGTATATATGTTAGGAAAAATCCAATGAGAGCTAGAATTGAATATTTAGTGCTCATGGATCCTACTAACGAGGCTAAGCTGGAAAGCAGCCTTAACCCGTAACCATACCATGGTAACCTGGCCATGGATTCGGTGCGCCAGATACATAAGAAGGGATGTAAGCGCCAAAGAAGAACCCCGACCGGGATTCAAATGAGCCAATGGGATTCAAATGAGAATTCAAATGAGCCGATGGGATTCAAGAAGTGAAGTCCATTTCGAAGGCCAGCAGTTTTAGGAAAGTATCCGGAGGGATTACCTGAAACAGCCAGAGAAGTATTTAAGGACTTACAGGTCCGCCTGATTAGATAATCCTTGGAGATTCCTCTAAGTCATACAACCTTATTCGAATATAAAACTGATATATAACTTTGTTTCAATATCCCGCCGACCTGCTTAAAAGTTCTAACAATATATAGAGGGGATTCCGCTCTAGGTTGAGCAATATCACGAGTAACCAAAATTTCACGGATTTCCTAACATAGAATAGCAACAGAAATTATGGACCTTGGAATACTAAAGTCTAACACATTTTCTTGAACCTTTTTTAGAACCGTCCTGCATATAATGTGGGGTTTTAAACTTAACTTGAGGGATCAATACAGTGATTTTCAAAATTATTCAAACCAGTGCGACAAAATGTTTCAAACTAGCGTGACAAAATGTTTCGAACCACACTAGAAAGATGTTTCAAACCAATTACATCAAAAAGTTTCGTACACCCTTAACAAGATGTTATATACAGGATAATAAGGAAACCACTTCAGTTCAGTTCAGTTCAGTTCCATCCGTTTTGACCCATTGGTACTGCAACTCTCAAATATAGTACATATGAGGCAATTCTCCAGATTTAAGATTTAAGATTTCAGAATATTGAATTCTAACAAAACTTGGTATGAACCATTATTCCATTTGGTTTGAAAGACTATGCAAAGGGGTACGAAACATTTTGCATTATTGGTTTGTTTAATTTTGCTAGTGTGGTTCGAAACATTTTGTCGCACTGGTTTGAATAGTTTTGAAAAAGACTGTATATAGTTATAGTCATACACAAAGCTCATAACCAAAGTCCATAATCTTAGTTCAGAATGTATAGAATAAAGTCATATAGACATATAACATAAAGACATATAGTATACATCAGACACTATTTACATAGCAATTAGCACACACCCATAGTTCAAACTCAGAGTTCATGGTTCATGTCCATATTCATGGTCCAGAGTTCATAACCAGAGTTCATAACCAGAGTTCATACGCAGAGTTCATAACCAGAGTTCATAACCAGAGTTCATACGCAGAGTTCATACGCAGAGTTCATAACCAGAGTTCATACGCAGAGTTCATACGCAGAGTTCATAACCAGAGTTCATAACCAGAGTTCATAACCAGAGTTCATACGCAGAGTTCATAACCAGAGTTCATAACCAGAGTTCATACGCAGAGTTCACAACCAGAGTTCATACGCAGAGTTCACAACCAGAGTTCACAACCAGAGTTCACAACCAGAGTTCATACGCAGAGTTCATAACCAGAGTTCATACGCAGAGTTCACAACCAGAGTTCATACGCAGAGTTCATAACCAGAGTTCATACGCAGAGTTCACAACCAGAGTTCATAGTGTATAGTCATATACTATATAAATTCCAAAGGTAGTGACCTACCTATGGAGGTAGTGTGAAGCCTCTTTGGCTGATCCTAACAAGGGCTAGTGCAAACACCTTAGCACGGCGTTCGGCCATCGCAAGTGATGAACTGTCTTCAAAGATACCAGAACAATCCCCACCATTGTTCTGGTGAAGAGTTTTTCAATGACACGTTTCTCTTCAATTGTTTAGAAATTGCACTGGATCCTCAGAAGGAGGATCCATCAACGAATGAACATAGTAACCGGAGTATAACAGTATATAACCATAGTTGATAACCATAGTTTATGTCATAGCTCATAACTATAGCTCATGTCCATAGTTGATATCCATAGTTGATATCCATGGTTCATAACCATAGTTCATTCCATAGCTCATAACCATACTTCATTCCATAGCTCATAACCATAGTTCATACCATAGCTCATAACCATAGTTCATACCATAGCTCATGTCCATAGCTCATAACCATAGTTCATACCATAGCTCATAACCATAGTTCATACCATAGCTCATAACCATACTTCATTCCATAGCTCATAACCATAGCTCATAACCATAGCTCATAACCATACTTCATAGTGTATAGAATAGTCATATTGCCATCTTCTTAGATTCTTGTTACGTCAGGTACTCTGATTAGTATGATTTTTGTCGATGATTTTTCAGAGGGAGGAATCTAAGCGATTCAATTAGAGACAACGAGTGTTGCTAGATGAAAGGGAGAAAACTATTCACATTGATTTTGGTACCTCGTACAATGAAGGCTGGTAGGAGGCTGGTAGGAGACTGATTAGAAGACCCTTACCAATGTCATTGTTCGTGTCAGGCAAAGTGGTTTCATAATACCACAATAGGTAAATCACCACCTAAGATATACAAATATGCGCACTGATCCTGAAAAGGTATGCGATAGCTTGGCTGGAATTGGCCGGAATTAACCAACTACAGGACCTCCAAAAGTCCACCATGAAAACTATTTTAACTAAAATAAAATATGCATTATAAAGTCCGGAATTCCAGGATTCCAGAAAACCCACTTTTTTTTCAACACGATTAAAAAAAGGTCGTTTGCGTTGGGCCTTTTTCTGCTGAGGTAGCCTGGTGCACGGGTGTGGTTTGCACCCATTGAATCTCAATTCCGAGGTCGAGGTCCTCACGCTCCATCAAACATCTCCTGAGAAATACTTACCACAGTCACCTACCCAACAAGTGTATTTACCAACAAAGGTGTATTTACCAACAAATGTGGATTTCTCGTAAAGAGGCAGGGGCGGAGTGCTGCCGAGAGATCGGTAAACGTAAGCCCAATCACCGGACGGGTCATTTGAGACCCATATTGTTAGATTTCTGTTACCTCAAGTACAATGTTTTTCAAAACTATTTGAACCAGCGTGACAAAGGGTTTCAAACAAGCCTGACAAAATGGTTCAAACCAATAAACATAACCCCATAACAAGATGTTATATACAGGACAACAAGGAACCCAGTTCAGTTCAGTTCAGTTCCGTCCGTTTTGACCCTTGATTGGCACTGCAAGACTCCCAAGTATAGTGCATATGAGGCAATTCTCCAGATTTAAGGGATGATTTCAGAATCTTGAATTCTAATAAAACTTGGTATGAACCATTATTCCATTTGGTTTGAAAGACTATGCAAAGGGGTACGAAACATTTTGAATTACAGTGTTTTTCAAAATTATTCAAACCAGTGCGACAAACTGATTCAAACTAAAATGTTTCGTACCCCTTCGCACAATGTTTCAAACCCTATGGACAAGTTGTTGTATACAGGATAATAAGTAAACCAGTTCAGTTCCGTCCGTTTTTCACCCTTGATTGGTATTGAAAGACTCCCAAATGTGGTACATAAGAGGCAATCGTCCATATTTAAGATTTTAAATTTGACATTTCTGAATATTGAATTCTAATAAAAGTTGGTGTGAAACATTACGCCATTTGGTTTGAACCATGCTGTCTTCTTGGTTCGAAACATTTTGTCGCGCTGGTTTGAGTAGTTTTGAAAAACACTGTATTGGTTTGTTTAATTTTGCTAGTGTGGTAACATTTTGTAGCACTGGTTCGAAACATTTTGTAGCACTGGTTTGAACCATTTTGTAGCACTGGTTTGAACCATTTTGTAGCACTGGTTTGAACCATTTTGTCGCACTGGTTTGAATAGTTTTGAAAAACACTGTACCTATTGTAGATTACTTAACTCCTCATGTGCCCTCAACTCGGGCACGTCAGGTGGTCCTTTCAATAGCCATGGTGTACAGTCCAGAGGAC